>JAQQPU010003739.1:0-13824 GCA_029168905.1 Artemia sp. Kazakhstan ARC1039 | reverse complement strand
GGGATCAAGGAAAAGGTTGTTGCTGCAGTAACTGATAATGGAGCAAATGTAGTTCGGGCTGTAAAGGATGCTTGCATCCTAAGTAGATACAGGATAGACACATGTTTCGTGCTTTGCACATACTCTAAATTTGATGTGGGGGTGCTATTAATGATACTGCTGAATTGTTGCCTCTCGTCCAAAAGGCTAGAAATATTGTCAGCTTTTTCAGACGTAGTATTGTAGCTACCGACAATTTGCGCCAGCTTCAAGTCTCTATTGACAATGTTTGCATAAGAAACTGAAACCTGATGTGACTACTAGATGGAATTCGCTTCTCACTGTGTTGCGTAGTCTACAAGATTCAAAAGAGTCAGTAGCAAGCTCGCTTGCGCTTCTCGGTAAAGTAGACCTCATATTCACTGATAGTGAGTGGGGTGTTATTTCAAACGTGATTGCGGTGCTTACACCCTTTGAAGAGGCAACTATTCAGCTCTCTTTTAAAATCTATCCTCCATCTTGAAAGTCCTGCCTTTGTCTATGATTTTGAGACGCCACCTTGTTCAGGTAGATTTTGGTGGATTTTCAGATGTGGCTGATGAGTTTCGAAAGGCTTTGCTTAATAAAATGCATTGCAGGTTTATAAGCCTTGGTCAACTGACACCCGTCGGAATTGTCACATATCTTGACCAGCGTTTCAAGAAAATATATATTTCACCTGACGATCTTCTACACGTTAAGAGCAAAATTGCAAACGAGATAGATTTGGCCTTGCTGGCTGCTGAATCTCGATCAGAAGATACAAGTACCATCGCGGTCCCTGCGATGCAGTCATATAAGAATCAAGCCAGTTTGTGGTTCACACGATGAAGTCCTTATAGTCAATTCAGGACATGCTTCGACTGCATCCAAATATATCATGACTCTGCAAACTTTCAATAGGGAGCCAATAGTTTCAAGAGAAACTTCTCCAATCAAGTGGTGGAAGTCTCGTGCTATGGGGTCCCAAAAACACCTGCACGAAGTTGCAATGAAATTCATGTCTGTGCCCGCTACCAGTTGTCCCTTCTAAAAAAGTGTTTTCCAAGGCTGGTTAGATAATTATGAGCGCCAGTAGTCTATTTTTCTCTATTCCTGAACCCGAATAATTCCAAATCTGGGTTTTATTATATTCATTTATGTAATCGAAGTTAATTTTTATTGTTTGATTTTATATTATGTGAATTAAAAAAAAAGTTATACAAAATACCTTTATTTACCATTTGCGTTACTGAACTTCGGCAAATACATGAGATATGAAAATACTGATCCGAAATATCGATATCTATATATCGAAAGTAAAAATATCAATATATCGATATATGGATTAATTAAAATATCGCCCATCCCTACTCTTTGTCACTGATCTATTTCTTAAAGTAGTAAAAAACTTTAGCATAAATTCTGAAGGGTTAAGGAAGGGTCGGCTCTTTTCATATACAGAATAATTTCTGTTGGTTTTAAGTTTTAATGTCGCTCCTTACTTTCAGTTGAAAAAAAAACTTGTTATTTGATTTAATTTCTAATTGTTTTTCAAATATGCCAGCAAACCCGTGAGACACAAAATGGTGTTCACGGTTTTTGAAGGTGGTGTGGGCAAAACTAATCCATCAAGAAGTAATAAACAGAATCATTTTTCAATATGTTGTTAATGCAAATTAGCTTTTTTTCCCAAAAATTTCCAATTTTCTATGTGCTTTTGTTTGTTTTTCTTCCTTTTTTTACAATGTAGGACTACAATATTCTATTATGTGATATGTTTTTCATATATGCTGAGTGTTTGATTTCATAAACGGCTTTTAAAATATTCAAACAGGAATTGGGTAAATTTCTGAATCATAACATCATAACATAGTTGAAAATTAGTCAAGGTTAAGCCAACTAAATAATTTTTAGGAAACAACTTTAATGTTTTGACCAATTAAATACATTTTAGAGGAAAAGCTCTAATATCCACTATACTTTACCCCAGCCCCCTAATGTCCCGTGCATTTTGCCATATGTCACTCTCATAAGCGCCCATAAGCTGAATTTTAGGAGGGGAGGCTTACCTGGTCTAATCGGCACTTCTAATGCTGTATAACAGAAACATCAAAACAAAATATCATAGGCAGTGCGATAGCGCTGCCTAAGTGAAGCTGCGATGTAGTCACAATATATTATTTATTTCTATTTTTTTAGAGCAGAGCACTTCTTGTGGAAAGAAATGCCATAGAAACTTGAAAAGGAGCTCATGGAGGGTGACCAGCCCCCCCCCCCCCCTATGTCAATCATTTCCCCAAACATATCCAATCAAAATTTTGAGATAGACACTGTGTTCAGTGTAGTAAAAAGGTCCGGAAATTGCGACTTTGAGGATGACAACCCCCCCCCCCACACACACACAACCCTCAGGGCAAGGGTTGTAAGTTATGCCCTGGGGAGATATAAAGTTTTTTTTTATAAAAAAGGTGGTCGTATAAACTTTGGAGGGGGCTTATTTGGTTGGTAATCAGAAATTCTACTGGCCTTTTTAACAGTCAAAAGTGAATGGAGGTCAACCCCCTCCCTCCTACACCAATCATTTCCCCAAACACATCCAATCAGAATTTTTGAGATATTCATTTTATTCAGCATAGTTAAAAGGTCCAGAAATTATGTCTTTGAGGATGACCCCCCCCCCACAACCCTCGGGGCAAGGGTTGTAAGTTACGCCCTGGGAGCATATAAGTTTTTTTTTATAGAAATGGTGGTCGTATAAACTTCGGAAAGGGCTCATTGGATTGGTAATCAGAAGTTATAGAGCTCTTTTTAAGATTCAAAGAGATCAGAGGGAAAATAACCCCCACCCACCCCCACACACACACGCGTGCGCGTCGTATATTCTCGAAACCTATCTAATAGAAATTTTATGATAGCCATTTGTTGTCGTAGAAAATTTGAAAAGGAATCATTCGGTCGGAAATTGAAAGGGTTTGTGCCATCTTTAATAGTCAAAAGTGATTAGAGGGATACCATCCCCCCCCCACGCCCATCATTTCCCCAAACACTTCCAATAAAAATTTCGAAATAGTTATTTTGTTTGACGTACCTTAAAAGTCTAGAAACTATGTCTTTGAGGATGAGACCTCCCCCCCCCACCCCACAGTCCTCAGGGCAAGGTCTGCAAGTTATGCCCCAAGGGCATATACGGTTTTTGTGGAAACGATGGTCGTATAAACTTTGGAGGCGATCATTGGATTGGAAAAAAAAAGTTCAAAAATCGTTCAAAGATCTCTTAACACGGCCTTTGGGGTTTTGAAAAAAAAACGAGAGTATGAGGGTAAGGGTTCTAATTTATACCCCGGGGACAAGTAAGGTTTGGATTAAGGGGTGATCTTGTGAACTTTAGAGAAGGCTCATTTGATTGGAAATGTATAGTTCTAGTTCCATTTTATGAGTAAAGCATGATGGAGAGAAAATTGCCCCCCACCCCCTCCCTGATATTCTCTTTTCCCCAAAAACATTCGATAGAAATTGTGAGATAGCCATATTGTAACTAATACTCCAAAGAGAATATAACAATGTCTTCAGTAATCAAATCTAAGAAATATTTAGGCGGACGTTGAAATAAATCAAAACAAACTATGAGCATGTGGACTTTCAAAAAGGTGACAAAGCAATATCTCAAGAACAACAACGGCTCTTGTATTTGAGCAGTATTTCTTAAATAATTCTGACAAAAAGTCAAATTTAGCGTAGGGCCGACGAAGAGGCAGCACCCTTCTCCCACATATATGGATTAATATCTGTTATTTTTAAGTTTTATTGCTGTCCCTTGCTTTGAGTCGAAAAAAAACTTGTTTTAACTGTGTTTCAGTTAAGTGTTTGTTGATGATGGCTGATGCAAGTTCATTATATTTGTGCTTTTTGTGATGATTGCCGATGTAAGCTTATTATATTTGTGCTCTTTTTGTGTCCATGGGCGAATTTTTGGCTTTAATACAATTATCTATCTATTATTAAGTTAGACCCTTAAGAGTAAGTTGTGGGGGATTTTGAACTAGCCAGAAGGCTAGGTATTAAGATGAAACTTTGGTAAATTTACAGGTGGCACAATAATTTAGCTAGGATAAAAGGGAATACATCATTTGATGCCTTTCATTATGCTCTTTCAAAATTCAATAATTGTTTCTGTCGCAAATGCATCTTGAGCCCTTAAAGGCGCCCCAAAGGTATTTCATTTTGTAACCCCACAAAGAAGTTATCAACAGTAGTTAAGTTATTAAAAAGTTGTTAAAAACTTATCACTAGTTTATAAATAAGTTGTTCAAGAGTAGTATATTTCAAGATTACTTATTTATAATAATTAAAACCTAATTTATTGTGCAACACAAATATAAATCGTTTTCCTAGCGTTTCAAGTTTTTCAAATGCTGTCGACAAAAATGTCGACACAAAAATTCAAAATTAAAAAGTTCTACCGTCCTTTCTAAGACAACTATTTTGTTCAGCATAGTAGAACAGTCCAGCAACTATGTCTGTAGGAATATTGAGTATGTCAACCCTCCACAATTATGCCATTGTCCCGAAGTTTCTCCCAACATGCAAATAGAAAGTCAAACTATGGATTCTTATGGAAAAAAAAACGAAAAGATATAAAAACAATTTTTTCATGAAAATGACTATGTCAATAAAACAATAAAAAACGAACAGACACTAATTAAAAAAAACTTTTTCCACAAAATAAGTTTTTCAAAGAAAAGTAAAGAGCTCCATTAAGCCAGATTTAGGCAGAAATGAAGTTAAGTAATCGTCCAAGCGTAAAACTACCATAAATCACTCTCAATAAATAAATGAAACTCAAAACGAACAGAAATTACAATAAATAGCCGAGTCAAGCCAACAAGCAAAAATTAACATTAGAAGAGCTGATAACCCCCATGCCTTTTTAAGACCAGAATATAATTTGCGCTGTACTAAAAACAAAATACGTTTAAATGTTTTCACTTTCTTTACTTAAATAAATACGAAAAATTTAAGACTTTAAGGAATAAATATCAGTATAGGTATATTAAGCTGACAATCCACGGTCATTTTTTTTTTTTTTTTTCAGTAAAGCCTAAATCATGTTCTGGTCTTGAGAAGGCATGGGGGTTGTCAACCCTAGTAATGTCAATTTTTGCTCGTTTCGAGTTTGACTCGGCTATTTATTTTAATTTCTGTTCGCTTTGAGTTTCATTTATTTGTTGATAGTGATTTGTGGTAATTTTACGCTCGGAAGATTATTTGGCTTTATTTCTGCCCAATTTTGGCTAAATGGAGCTCTTTACTTTTCTTTGAAAAACTTATTTTGTGGAAAAAGTTTTTTAAATTTATACAAATATAAGGAATCTTCATTCAGCTAGAGGGGCTGGCACCCCCTCTGCTCCCCCCCCCCTATGGGCGACCATGATCACTCTTGCTTTCACTGTGTACCCATTAATTGAATAGATTATGACAAAATCAAGAAACAGAAATACACACAAGAAATATATAATTTGGGCTATATATTTCCAGACAAAAGAGGGAGAGGTAGTAAAGTATGGAATAAGTGGCTTCAAAATGTGTTAAAAACTGTTTTTACATATTATAAAGAAAGAATTATTTTATTACCATGTTTCCTTCTCAATAGCCCCATTTCTCGGGCAATACCATCGGTTCTTTCTGGAAAATAGTGCGAATTGAGAAAAAAAAATATAAATATAGCCTTAGGCCTTACCTGGCCTATTAATGGATTTCCTGGGAAATGAAAAGATAGGTTAAAATATAAGCTCAATTTATCAAATGTTTTGCAATTAGAAAAAAACATAGCAAAGAAGAAATAAAAATTTCAAAAAAAATTCAAAATAAAAAACTTTCAATAAAAATTTCAAAAAACTTTCAAAATAAAAAAATTTCAATAAAAATTTCAAAAAACTTTCAAAATGAAAAACTTTCAATAAAAATTTCAAAAACTTTCAAAATAAAAAACTTTCAATAAAAATTTCAAAAAACTCAATAAAAATTTCAAAAAACTTTCAAAATAAAAAACTTTCAATAAAAATCGCACTTACTTTATTAGGTACTTGACTTGAAGGACAGCAGGACTCCTCACAAGGCCAATGCCTAGGGGCAAAATGAACACGGTCTATAGATTCTGTCCTCTGTCTTTCAAGAGCATCCAATGCTTCACAGCCTGCATTTGTAAAGGACTCACTTTTGACAATAAATCCACTAGCACTTTGTGGCACACTTCTTTTGCTTATTGGGTCTACACATAAACTACTTTCTGCAACACGATTTACGTCTAATATAGTCAAAGATGTATTTAAATCAGGCATTGAAGGGAAAGCTGTGCAGCTGGCCCATGTGTCAGAGCTGTCGAAGCTTGCCATTTCTGTCCGCCTTGCAGCAGCAACTGATTCTGGGTTTAGGTGCTTAGGTGATGCATGCTGAGGATTTCCAACTGGTGAAATTATAGGCTTCAGTTCAATAGCGGATGAGGTTGAGCCATTATTTGAAGAGAGGTTTACGCCATCTACGAAGCTCCTCATCTCCTGCAACACAAGAAAAAAATTATACAACTTGGATAAACCGAGAGACAAACTATAACTTTCAAAGGTGGTCGTTTACAATCCTAGAAGAAATATAGAGCTTTTAATTTGCAGATATTCAACGAACACTGGCTCTATTTTTTCCCCCCAGAGAAGACCGTAGGATAAGAAAACAAAATAAATATCAGAGCTACCAATGCAAAATATATGATTTTCCTTGTTGCTTAAGGTGGAAGACAGTGAACCGCCAGTAAAGATTTAAGAGAATTTCATTAATGTGTATGTTATTTCAATTAGTTTTCATGTCTGATGGGCTTGAGACTCTTTTGAAACTACGAAAATAAGGGGATATAAGATTAGAATGCTGGAAGGCACAGTGATGACAGTGGTCAAATATAGCTCTAAAGCATGGGCGCTCCGAAAAGAGAATGAAGATTTGTTAGATGTTTTCCAGAGAAATTGCCTACGGATTGTTCTGGGTACCCGGCTGACTGACCGTATTTCAAAAAGTAGGCTGTACGAAGTGTGGTTCAATCCCGCTATCTAGAGCTATAACAAGAGAAAGGTTGGGATGGCTAGAGCATGTTTTGCGGATGAAGGATGACAGATTGCCAAAGATTGACCTTTTTGACCAACCGTTTATGTCTAAACATAAAGCAGGTCGTTCGTGGTTTGGGTGGGAAGATGTCATAAAGAAAGATTCAAAGGAAATAGGAACTTCCTGGGAGGGTGTAAAGAGGGAGGCTATGAATAGATTGGGATGGAGGAGGAGCGTGCGTAGCTGTATTGACCTCAGGCGGCTTGGTGCTGCAGAGAGTTGTTAGTAGTAGTAGTAGTATTCTGCAGAAGATTTGGTATAACTCATATGTTCGATTAGTAGAAATTCTACACCAATTGTTTGAAATATGATCCCAGATAATGTTCGCGAAGCTACGCATCTTTCTGTATTCTAATCTCAATTTATACCTGAGATCCTTATGTACCTCGAGAGGCGATTAGGGCATCCACAAATAGTCACCAGTCATCTCTCATTGCTGCAGCCACCCAGACATATTCCCATTCGAGCTGGAGGGAGACATTGAGATTTGAGAGGTAGGCCCGGTAGCTGTTTCGTATTGTCTTTTTGTGAAGTGATTTAAATACATCCGTTGAATTTGAATTAAAGTTACTTATTTTAAAATAATTTTAGTTGTGTTGAGTATAATACATTAAAATAATACTTATTTCAATATTTTTCACTTGGTGGTCTTTTTAAAAACCTTTTTCTAATATCGGCTACAAAAGACCGTGGTTCACTCTTTGCTAGCCTTCAGCTACTCCTGCAACCATGATACACCCCAGACTGAGAATCTGGGCTTTGGAAAGATTATCCTCTAATTAGGAGAGCACAAAAGCCAAAGAGCGAAAGAAAATTGTTTTAATTCGTGCGTGTTTCAAAGTATGCGGTATAGGTGACATACTACTTAAGGGCTTGTCGTTATAAGACAAGTATACTTTTAACCGCTTACAAATATACAAAACAGAAGCAAAGTAAAAGAAAAGAAACGTACTGAAATACAAAAAGACAACCTCTAAGCAATACAAAACGCAAAATTAATCCAAAGAGCGCTCACAAATAATGCTAAATAGTAGAAAATGAAACAAACAAGCTGTCTTCATTTTACACACGTCATACACCAAACAATTCATGATATGTAAAGGGCCGGGAATAGAATATTTTAGTAAAATAACTATTCTTGCAAAACAATGGTGAATTTAACGAAATTTCTAATGGTGAAAAATCTCTTCAACTGCTCAGTTTTATACACTTTTTTGCTTACTTACTTTTGTATGATTTAGGATCTGTGATTGAGTATCTTTTATTATCTAGCTTTAAAACCTTGTATCTTCTCCATTACACGTAAAGCACTATTCAAACTATATGTTTCAACCGTTCACTCACCGCTAGAACAAAACAACATTCATTTTTAGATTGCTCATTTAATCTTCTTTTTTATGCTTAAAGTCGCATTTGTGATAGTTCATCTCCCCCCCCCCCCTGATGTCTCCATATAGAGCCCTAGGTAGTATACAAAGCAAAGATGACATAAAAATGATGTTATTAGGTCTCTTATTTTATGCTCCTTTTCAGCATAATAGTCATTACTCCGACTATACACCCCCTCAACCCTGATGGACACTGTATAGCCCTAATAATATATTCCTTTGTCGTTTTTTTCAATGTTTCATCCATTGTAAAACCAATTACCTTGTGTAGACTCCAGAATCAGATGCAGTGCAATGTATCAAACAATATCAAAGGGTATCAAACAGTTCGTGGCAACGAACTTTAAATAAGGAATGACTCGGTCCAATAGTAACCTAAACTCTAAAAAACAGAATTTTGATAACAATAGATAC
Organism: Artemia sp. Kazakhstan ARC1039; assembly: GCA_029168905.1. Classification (NCBI taxonomy): domain Eukaryota; kingdom Metazoa; phylum Arthropoda; class Branchiopoda; order Anostraca; family Artemiidae; genus Artemia; species Artemia sp. Kazakhstan ARC1039. The sequence continues at coordinate 4,873 of JAQQPU010003739.1, read as the reverse complement.
AATTGGCTTTTTATGCTAATTCCAAATATATAATAAACATTAAGTTTAAGATGGATAAATTTTGTCTTACTTTTAAAAAAGGGGGAAACATCCCCCAAGTTATGGAATCTTATTGAAAATTGCACCAGTAGCTTCAGGGCATCAGAGAACCCTACTATAGAGGTTTTAAGCTACCGTCTGCAAAAATGCGGAAAATTCATATTTTCTGCCAGACGAAAAATCAAGGATGCGTGTTCATTTACTTATTTTTTTACCTTCCCAGGGGTGATCGTATCGAATCAATAATTCTAGAAGATCGGAAGAGGGCTTATTTAAAAGGAAATCAAAAGTTCTAGTCCCCTTTATAAGTAACCAAAAAGATTGGAGGGCAACTAGCCGCCCTCCACGCCTCTTTTTCCCCCAAATTCGGCCTATCAAAATTTTGAGATAGCCATTTTGTTTAGCATAGTTGAAAAGTCCAATGGCTTTGTCTTTGGGGATGATATGATCCCCAGAGCAACAGGGAAAGGGCTGCAAGTTACAAAATTTGCCAATTGTTTATATATAGTATTTGTAATTACCAAGTATGAAAAAAATTCAGGGGGGAGGGATTTTCTACGAGGGAATTTCTTACGGAGAGAATTTTCGGTTGGGAGGCAATTTTCTGGGGATGATCTTTCAAAAGAAAATTTTACACCGGGGTAAATTTGACAGAATTCCTATATGAAAGACATTTTCTTTGTCTAACTTTGTCTTTGGCAACCGAATTTTACATATGAATATTTTCTGGGGAAATTGTTCTGGGGGAAATTTTAAGTCGGATCGGAATTCTCCGGGATATTTTTCTATTGAAGGTGATTTTCTGTGGGAGAAATTCTCCAGGGGGAATGATCACCTAAAATAATTCTCCATGGGGAAATTTTCCGTGGGAGAAACTTCGCATTGGAGAGGGGGGGGGGTCTCAAGAAAATTTTCCACATGGAGAATTTTCGGTTAGAATTGAGAAACGATCGGAAATAAAAGAAATTAAATAAGAAAACAAATGTTTTTTCGAATGAGAGTGTGTTTGAGTTTGATGAGAGTATGACGAGAGAGTTTTTTTAACTAAGGAGAATTATCCAGCCGGGATCGTGAGCAAGAAATTTTCTCGGAGGAATTTGCAGCAAGGATGGAATTGTCCGGTGGTATTAAACCAGGGGAAAGGGAGAGGGAGCAACATTAAAAACTAAAACGAACATAAATTTTTCTGTTTATGAAAGGGCTATCCCTTCCTGTTTATGAAAGGGCTATCCCTACCTCAATACCCCGCTCTGTATGCAAAAGTTAAACTTTTTGTCCCAATTCTTAAAGAACAATTCCTGAAACACAGGGCCCCGTTTAATTAGAAAAAAGAATTTTTTAAAAGTGCTTAAAACTTTAGCACGAACAGAGGGGTATTGAGGAGGAGATAGACCCCCTCATGCACGGAATAATTTGTGTTCATTTCAAGTTTTAATGTTGTTCGTTACTCTCAGTTGAAAAAAACTTGTTTTTTTTTTAATAACGGAAAAGATTCATAAAGTTATTGAACACGAAGTTTCAGGCTAGGGATCACGTTTGGATTTAAAAATACATGAATAACAGAACATCAATTAAATTAGGTCATTATTCCAATGATCTGGGCGTTCCACTTGTAGTACATATTTGGGATTTAACATTGTTGTCAACTACCGCAATGCCTGTTGTGGCTGTCGAGTTGAATTTATTATTTATCAGTTTTTTCTTTATTGCTAGGTAACTGGGGGGTACAATGGTGATGTTGTTCTTTGACTGTCTGCTATTGTTACTGTCGATTGGAGTGAAATAACTAAATAAGCCACGCCCTTTTTTATGTGATGCAAATATTTTCCTTCTTGTCTTGGATAGACTGCCGCAATGTCTTTTGAATGCCATTGTACACTGAGAAACAACAGCTTTCATAAGCCACGTCCCTACTTACTGCATTCACTAGAGAGGTTACTGCAAAGGAAATTTTCAAACTCTAATTTCCATTAGGGGTACTTGTGTATTATCCCGAACACACTTAATAAGTTTGCTTTGTTTGATCTGAGTAAAACCGGTTCTTCTCTCGTATGCGGTTATGTTTAACTTACTTTTTTGTGAAATGAACTACGATGCAGGTATATTTTAATTAAATCTTTTAATATATTGAGGTGGTTAGATTAGGTATTTAATATATTGCGTTCTGGGCGGCCTGCTTTCCATAATTATTTGTTGTAGTTTCCATAATTTTGTTACGAAAGTATTATATTTCCATCATATTTTGGTATATTTTATAATGATTAACCTAACTTCCCTTCTTGACTGTGCTCGGGATAATACACAAGTACCCCTTTTGGTATTTAATGAATTTGAAAAAGGAAACCTAACAGGAAATGTGTTATTTCAAGAAACCCAACTTTCATATTCTTAAAAGAAAAGTGTGAACTAGATACATAACGCTCAAAAAATAACGCTCAAATTTATGAGCCAACAAGTCAAAAAAGGAAATTTGCAAGTAAATTTGCACATATATTTTCGTCACATTCATGATTTACGGCCTCTTGAAAAAATGGTATTATATAAATTACGTAAAATGTTACTTCGGAGACCTCTCAACTGTAATGAATGAAGATAAGCTATTTTTGAATTATAATTTAATCTAATTATAGATTGTATTACACTAGGATTTTAATCTATATTGGTTGTACTTGGAAATAGTTTTGGTCAGTCAAAAGGGGGGGGGGGGGGTTAGAGGGTTTTCCCCCCCCCCCTGAAATGTTTGTCCGACTCGTAAACAAGGTAACATAAATGAATATAAACAAACTTTTGATGCTTTTTTAAAGTGACTTTTAAGGAAAAAAACGGAAAATTTTTTTTGTAAGCCCCTCCCCCTTCGCCCAAAAAAAATCCTGGATGCGGCCCTGCTTTTAGGCAATATATTCTATCCGTAATGAAAGTTATTACAGATGTACGTCACATGCCGTACATCATATTTATGATACTGTGAATATGTGTTTTCAACGTTATGAAATTACTCTTACTGTTTCTTTTGATTTCTGAAAGACTTTTGATACAGTTGATTTTAATATTTTAATCAAGCGATTAAGCATCTTGGTGTGAGAGGTGCTTGTTTAGATTGGTTAGATAGATTTTTACGCGGTAGATCTATTCAAATTGTATTTACTAGTTTTATATGATCTTCTTTCGAAATTAATTTCAGCGTTCCTCAGGGATCAGTTTTAAGGTCCCTCTTATGTCTGTTTTTGTTGTTGATACAATGCGATTTTACTTGCCTGAGTGTTTCCTTACATCTTTAGCGGATGATACTACTATCACCGCTTCAAGTAACACATCGGAGGATTTGCTGATGAAAGTTAACAGGGTATTGAAGTCATCAATACCCTGTTTAAGTCTCCTGTCAGCTAATGAAAAGAAAACGAATTTAAAGTTTGAAGTCCTGCAAATGTTAATAGAAAGGTATTTTTTAATGATATGACTTTACCAAAGCTGAATGAGGTACGTTATCTAGGTTAGTTCCTGGATTGTAATATATCATAGGTAGCGCGCTAGCGCTGCCTAAGTAAAGAACGATGTGGGCACAATGTGTTGTTTTTTGGTTCTTTATACCCGGGCACTTTGTATCGAAGGAGTTGTCGTAGAAACTTCGAAAAGGGCTCATTCGATTGGAAATTGGAGTGGCTAGTGCCTTTTTTAATAGTCGAAAGTGATTGGAGGGCAACTAGCCCCCCCCCCCACGCCCATTATTCCCCCAAAAACATCCAATCAAAATTTTGAGATAGCCGTTTTGTTCAGCGTAGGTGATTTCCAGATAGAAAATATATTTTTGAGGAGGACACTCCCCCAAAACCCTCAGGGCAAGGGTTTTAAGTTATGCCCTGGGGGCATATAAGGTTTTTATAGAAGGCGTTGTCGTAGAAACTTCAAAACAGACTCATTCGATTGGAAATTGGAGTGGCTAGTGTCTTTTTTAATAGTCGAAAGTGATTGGAGGGTAACTAGCCCCCACACGCCAATCATTCCCCCAAACACAACCAATCAAAATTTTGAGATAGCCATTTTGTTCAGCGTAGTTGATTTCCAGATATAAAATATGTTTTTGAGGAGGACACTCCCCCAAAAACCTTAGGGCAAGGGTTTTAAGTTATGCCCTGGGGACATATAAGGTTTTTATAGAAGCTATTGTCCTAGAACTTCAAACAGGCTCATTCGACTGGAAATTCAAAGGGCTGGTACCCTTTTTAATAGTCGAAAGTGATTGGAGGGCAACTGGCCCCCCCCACGCCCATCATACCCCAAACACATCCAATCAAAATTTTGAGATAGCCATTTGGTTCAGCGTAGTTGTTTTCCAGATAGAAAATATGTTTTTGAGGAGGACACTCCCTCACAATCAGGGCAAGGGTTTTAAGATATGCCATGGGGGCATATAAGGTTTTTATAGAAGGCGTTGTCGTAGAAACTTAAAAACAGGCTCATTCGATTGGAAATTCAAAGGGCTAGTACCCTTTTTAATAGTCGAAAGTGATTGGAGGGCAACTAGCCCCTCCACGCCCTTCATTCCCCCGAACACATCCAATCAAAATTTTGAGATAGCCATTTTGTTCAGCGTAGTTGATTTTCAGACAGAAAATATATTTTTGAGGAGGAAACTCCCACAGATCCCTCAAGGCAAGGGTTTTAAGTTATGCCCTGGGGGTATATAAGGTTTTTAAGGAAGGCGTTGTCGTAGAAACTTCAATAGAAGCTCATTCAACAGAAAATTCAAAGGGCTAGTGCCCGTTTTGATAGTCAAAAGTGATTGGACGGAAACTAACCCCCCCCACACCCATCATTCCCCCAAACACATCCAATC
>JAQQPU010003738.1:20400-48662 GCA_029168905.1 Artemia sp. Kazakhstan ARC1039 | reverse complement strand
GGGTTGCCACCACTATGGATTTATCCATGAAAACATGGATTTTTCAGCCCTGCCATGGATTTTTCAGCCCTGCCATGGATTTTTCAATAAAAAATATAGAATTTTCAAGAAAACATGGATTTTTTTCTCATGGTATGGAATTGACATTGCTCAGAAAACCAATCTTTACAGCAAGCAAAACTGAGTTAGTGGACCAGCTGTCTCACTACTCTTACATCTGTGGCCACAGATGGTGCTCCAGCTGACGTGCTGAAAAAGTACAGGAAATTCAAAACTTCTGGCTTGTGAATTGTTTTGACCAGTTTTAACTATGCCCAAAAACAAAAACAATAAATTGCCCCCACCAAGGTAATTTGGGAATGGCCGTACAGGAGAGCTATGCTGGTTGAGTGTTGTTCTCTGGGTTCAGCTTCTTCTAGGTTTATTATGGAGAAGTAGTCTACTTTGAGCCAACTTAGAGGGAACAGAAAACAGCTTAAGAGCTGGAGTAAGCTTTCAATTATTTATTTGGTATAAATTTCTCAGCTTGGTATAAATCTCTCAATTTGGTATAAGAATCTCAGTGTCAAACAGAAGTTATGTTTTGCAATATTTTCACATGTGAAGACAAGTTTTATATACAATTTGGAAGTTTTTTGGTTGATCCTGACATTAAGCAAGTAACTGAAGTTCTGGAGAGTTTAGGACTGATATCTTTTGAAATGCAGATATTTCGACCATTCGGCTGATGTCCTCTTCAACAGCTTATGTAGGTCATTGTGGGTAGCAGTTGGAGGTTGAGTTACTATAGAACCTTAGACCCATGCAAACAGCTCAACTAGAAGTTCAAATTGCTGCGTCTGATTCTCCACTTTCCTTACTTTTGGCACAGACTGAAGCATCCTAGAAACCACACTGTGATAGTGCACTCAATAGCTTAGATATCTAGTTGTTCCAGATACTTTTAGTTTTAGTCGTCTGGTCAAGCTTTAGAGAGAATTTGCTGATAGCTGTGTTAATTTGGCTGCTGAAGGCTGGTTTGTTAGCCCTTCAAAAGGGGAGTCAAGTTTCTTCACACAAGCATGGTTAATCTTGACTCTATGTTCTGCCAAATTTACTCCCTAAGATAAGTTGATATTTAGTCTTTAATCAGCGTTTGTGCAAGATACAACTACACTGGTGAAAAATTGTCTTTGATAATAGAAGTAAAACCCATTCTGGTTCAAAAAATGGCAAAGAGAGTATGCCAGGAATGCAGATTAAGAGTTACTATTATCTCTATTCAGTGCAGTAACTGTGAGTTTTACTCCCTTGAACATTGCTCCAGTATAGAACGTTCTAAGTGGTCAAAAAATTGGCTTTGCCTAGATTGTTCTACAAAAGAAGATACTAATGACAAGGTAGTAGCTTTTGATGACTCTGCGTTGTTCCCCCAGACCCTGTCTACTCTTAAGACACCTCCACGTCACCAATCAGGAAGTGACCTAGTCAACATTTTGAAGGAAGTGGGGTCATCACCCTTATTGTATCTCAAATCAATTCCTTGCCAAACCAATTCCATGCCCCAGGACAGTCCCCCCTCAGCCACGTCTGATGTGTCCTGCCAAAGCAATTTCGTTTCAAAAACAACTGATTTCAGTTTTCAAACCCCTGACCAAGCTACAGTATTCAATACCTGTGCTTCCTGCCACTCCGATTTGTTAAACAACATTCCTACTGCACCTAAAACAAGACACCTCCTCCCTCCAATGCAGCAGTTATTATCGGTAATATTAATGCAGCGGTTATATTAGCAGTACATAGAAATGTCCACCCTAACCAGTTCAAAAAGTGTTTGAGTTGGTAACCCCCAGTCTTTTCCAATCCAGGAAAAGGAGAAATCCCCAAGTTCTGTTAAAACCAATATTCAAACAAGACTTATTGATGCTAATGTTGCTCCTGATAACATCATCAAAAATCAAAATTTAACAGAAGACAAGGTCAACAACAAAATTATTGATATGAATGCAGTGATTTCCGGTCCAACTAAGATAAAAAGACAAGTTTGTGTGTTTAAAGGATTAAATTCTCTTGGTTTTAATCCCCTCTCAAGCACACGTGTTCAAGGTCAAGTTCATTCTGAAATTGACCTTAATCATTCATGTAAAACCGCGCGTGAGTTCAAAACTAGTGATGAACTATCCAGGAAGCAATTTAAGGCTAATAAAGGTATATGCAAACATATCGGAGAGGGGTTTGTGAGAAGGAAGAGTCGTGTAAATACCTTCATTTGTGCAAGAATTATTATTCGAAGAATGAATGGAGTGTCCCTGGGTGCAAACTCTTGCATTCTAGGGTGTGTGACAGTTTTAGAAGGGAGTTTTACTTCCGTGAATGTAGTCAAATCCACTTGAAATATGGATACAAATCTTTTAAAAAGCTCTTAAATAGTGCCAAAATAAATTTAAACCCACAGTCAGCACCCCCTCCAATTCCTTCTCTCATTAGTTTGGACCTGACAAAAAACGATTTGCATCAAACCTCCCCACCATTATATCAAAGGTCAGTGAGATTCTGCAAACAGCTCAACAAAAACAAATTCTTTCCCCCTCCAACAGTGCCAAAAAAACTTTCAAAAAACGAGAGTCACCGAGCCGGTCAAGTAACACACAAGTGTCCATTGAAGCACCACCACCAGCTCATTTCAGGGAATTTAAGACCCCCACAGTATGCTATCTCCACAAAGAAGACCCTACTTCCATCCATTTGTTCCCAGGTACTTCGGGTTATGGAAGCATCAAATTACGTGACTCTAGTGTAAACCAATGTCTTAGTTCTAACTTATGTCCCCTCAAATCCCAACTTAATAATATCCCCATAATTTGTCCGCTGTCCTCCTTTTCTCTCAAGCCTGGTCCAGTCCCGCCTTTTAATCCTGCTTCTCAAACGAATCCCAGCTTTCATCCCGAAAAAGATGCCTCTCCTCTCCCAGATCCATGTTCCTCTCACTCCCCACTGTCTCCCACTATTAACAAACAAAAAATTGCCCACTTTAGTAGCCGTTTTAATTTCCCAAAGCTCCTTATTACGAACGCCGAAAGCCTGAATTTCTGCAAATTGAACGAGCTAGAGGCCCTCTGTCAAGTACACAAAATTTATGTAATTGCCATAACTGAGGTCCATTCAGAGAACCCTGATTTATTGAAAATTAATAACCACTCCCAATTCGTAAAACTTCGTCCTCATGATCACCCCCTAGGTAAAAAGGGAGGTGGAATACTGTTACTTGTAAATAATTATCTCTTTCCTAAATTAATTCATGCTCCCAACCTTTCAGATTACAATGAAATCATTTGGGTAAGTGTAAGACCCAAAGTTTTACAACGCCCCTTTAATTTAATTATATTTTGCTGCTTCTACTATTCTCCAAATCAAAACGCTGCACAAAGACAGCGATTCTACCAAGAACTGCATAGTAGTGCCGACTTTTTCCTATGCAAATTCCCGAACGCCGGTATTTTCTTAGGAGGTGATGCTAATGATCTAAAGTTAAATTCCCTTTGTAGTTCCCTAAACTTAAAACAAATAGTAAAAATACCAACAACACAAGGAAATTCTACCCTTGATTTGATTTGCACCAATATGCAGGCTTTCTATGCCCCTCCTGTCCTCTTGCCCCCGTTAGGAAGAAGTTACCATTTTTGTTTATTAATGAAGCATCTCAACAGCTTTAATCATACTTTCTCTGTTACTGAGTTCTCTTATCGCCCAATTTCCAATTATGGCCTTTTCACATTTTGATCTTGAATTACCAATGAAAACTGGCCAGGGGCGGATCCAGGATTTTTTAATGGGGGGGGGAATAGGTTCATCCGAAAACAAATTTTTAGAGGGGTGCGCAAAATAGCTTGATCCAATAAACTTGCGTTATGAGCAAGTTTAATTAACACAAACTTGAGTTAATTAAGTAGATTACACTACTTTAGACTAAACTAGGGGGGCGTGCGCCCCCTCCCCCCTGGATCCGCCACTGAAACTGGCTAAATTTTATGACATGAATTTTAAAGTCTCTGAATTCCAAAATCTGATTAAAACAAAATACATAGATTCCTTCCCTGTGAAAAAAGTAAAAACATGTTCTAATGACAAACCATACATTACTAGCCAATTGAAAAAACTAATTAGAATTAAAATGAATCTACTTAAGAGTGGTAAAACACCCAAAACTAACTCACTACGCTAACATATAAAAAAAGAAATGCATAAATCTGCTTCTTCATATTACAAATGCAAAGTTCAGGATTTATTACAAAGCCAAAATAATGGTATAATAGACGAATTAAGAAAATTTGCGGGAATACACATAGATAGATTTTCCTTTCCAAGAAGACCCTTCATTTACAGCCAATGATCTGAACAAATTTCTTTCTTCCATAGTTCAGAACCTCCCTCCCCTTTCTTTTGACACTCCTTATGATTAGTGCTCTCTCAATTTTCCCGTTATTTCGTCCTCGGAAGTGTAGGTAAAAATTAAGAACATTAAAAAGTGTAGTACTTGTTCACTAGACATCCCGATTGTACTAATTAAAGCCTTTGCCGACAATCTCTCAGAGCCTTTGTCCTTACTTCTTAATGAAATTACCTCTACTGGTAAATCTCCAAATTGTTGGAAATTAGGTTTTATTACTCCCGTAAAAAAGAAAGGTAACAATCAAGATTTTGATGGTATCCATCCCGTTACTCTTACTCCAGTTTTTTCGAAGCTATATGAAAGTTGTGTAGCTGAGTGGTTGAAAGTAAAGATAATCCCAAATCTTGACCAAAGAAAATTTGGAAACCTATGCTCTACATCTACCACTATCTTGTTCACCTTACGGACACAACATGTAACACACTGGAAAAACCAAACACCTGGCTCAATGTTATCGCTATTGACTTGCAAAAAGCTTTTGATTTAATCAACCACAATACACTATACACTGCACTGCTTTGTCTAAGCACAATACACTGCATAGACCAGGAAAAGATACTTGGCGTCTCGTCGTAAGTGATAAAAATGAAGCTAGTCCTGTAGCTAATGCCATTAAATCTAAGGATCAATCGCTAAGCTTAAAGCTAAAAGTTCCAGTGCATTATGGAATTGCCCGTTTCGTTCCTGACAGTGTTACTGATGGTCAGTTGCAGAACTTGATAACTAACAGTACCGAAGTCTCCCGTATCGGCAAAACTAGGTCCTACAAGCTTCGGTTCTCTCGCCAAGAAGACTTATTAGCAGCCATTTCCTTGTCAGTGATAATCGAGTACGAGCGAATCCGCATTGATAAGTTTCTCCCTCTCCCTCCTCGCTGCTACAACTGCCAAGCTTACGGACATATGGCCCAGCACTGTAAAGCTCTTACTCGATGTTCGCGTTGTGGGCAGACAGGACATTCGAATAAGCTGGAAACCCCCTGCCAAAATAAAATGAAGTGTGCGTTGTGCAATCAAGTTGACCATCCTTTTTACAGCTACAAATGCCCCGTCGCACAGAAACTTATGAATCCCCTAAAATGAGCACTGATCTACGCGTTACATCATGGAATATTAATTGAGGCGTCTCAGTGAAATTACCCATAATCAAAACTCTATGTGACACGAATGACGTTCTCTGTCTACAAGAGCACCTTCTCACTGCCGACAGTCTATGTTTGTTGAGCAAGACTGCTTCTGCTGTCGTAATAAGTCGTGCCGTTAGACACTCCGGGGCTGGTCGGCCGAGTGGAGGTACTGCTATTCTTGCTAGAAACGTCCTCATGCCCGAACACTTTCGTGACAGTGACTATTTTACGGCAGTCAAAATTTAGAAGTATGTGGTGGTCTCAGTGTATTTACCCACCGATTACCGTAATGCTACATCAGACAGACAATTTGATCAAGCATGCCGCCAAGTCAGTTCCCTCGTGTCTGATTGTGGATTGCAAAACCTAGCAGTAATCCTTGCTGGTGATATGAACTGTAACCTTTTTGACGACAGTAGCAGTCGTGTTAATATTATAAATAGTATGTGCCTTCGGCTCTTGGCGGTCGAGAATACCCAATGTTTCACATATATCCATAACCCTGGCAGTTGCTCTTCTCTGGACTTCTTCATGTGTTCCCTGAATGTAAAACCAGACTCAGGATCCTCACTTATCTCCACTTTCCAAGTCTCGGACCATATGCCTATCAGTAATATATTCCAAGTTCAACTTATTGCACCGAGTGGTCCAAGTCCAGACAATGATAGTAAATGGCATGAAACCACTGACTGGGCTCGTACAGATATGTTTATGTTCCGGGCTGTTAGTGATTCTATTTTGAAAAATATCAAAGTGCCGTTTCATCTACTTTCCAAAAAAAACTATTAACCTTTGCAGAGAAGCAAATATTGCTGAATATGTACTGTGCAGAGATCGTTCACGCTCTACACTCTGCCGAGCGTGCTAGTTTACCCATACGAAGAGTACGTCTTGGAACTCTGAAGCATGGTTGGTCAGGTAACCCTGACCTCATTGATTCTTTTGCTAAATTGAAATTCTGGTTTCATGTCTGGAAGGAGTGTGGTATGCCACGGCAAAGTTTGATAAATGAAATTCGGGTGAAAACAAAGCGACATTTTACGAAAGTACTTAGGCAACACCAGGCTAAATCAGTAGCTGAAGTATCAAGTAAAGCCACAAGTGAACCTAATTTCGTATGGAAACTGCTCAAAAGAGATAATTCAAAAGGCTATAATTCTTTCAAAATTAACTGTGACCAGTGGTATGGTTACTTTAAAAGTGAATTTTTCGAGCCTGATCCATCATTGTCAAACCAATATGAAAGGGAGCTTGATGGTTGCTTAGGCCAATCACTGATGAGATCAGTTTTATTGCTATTCGATCTGCGGTTACTGAGTGCATTTTTAAGCTACAAAAGAAAACTTCTCTTGGTGTTGATGGTCTCTGTGCACAGCATCTAAGATGTGGGTCCCCTCTCCTGATTGAGCATCTGACCTTACTCTTTCAGATGATATTCTGTTGTGGTATAGTTCCTGATTTGTTTAGCACTGGAGTAATAACCCCGGTATTAAAATGGGGAAAGCCCAAGGACCAATGTTCTTCTTTTAGACCAATCACGGTGTCACCGGTTTTATGCAAAGTTTTTGAGTTACTAGTTATTGACGAGATATCTGTTAAGTGTTATACACCGGTTAACCAATTCGGCTTCAAGAAAGGAGTAGGCCATGACCATGCTCACCATTTGATTGCTAATTTACTTATACATGCTCTTGAAAATAATGAGGTAGTTTATTCTGCCGGGTTAGACGTATCTAGACCTTTCGACACGGGTATACATCCACATATCTTCTTGACTGCTTATAAGCGTGCAGTCAATATTTCTGTCATCAAATCGATACGTGATATGTATAAAAAGCTAAATGCCAAAGTTAAGGTTACCATCTCACCTGGTACGGTGGAACTCACTCCTTCAATTTCAGTAAAAAAGGGTATTAGACAGGGCGCTGTTACTTCTCCCCCCCTGTTTAATAATACTGTCATTGTGCAACAACAGAAAGTTCTAACCACATGTATATTCAATGGTATTGATGTTTCGCTAGCTAACTATTCTGATGACATCCTTAATATTAGTAGAACAGCCTTTGGAATTGAGGAAAATTTTGGAATTCTCGATAGGGAGTATAAACGTATAGGTCTTCGATTTAATGAGAGTAAGACTGAGTTCCTGGTGTTCAATCACCGTTCAGATTGCCCGACAAATGTTCAGTTAGGTGAACATGTTATTAAAGCACAAGATACACTGACGTATCTTGGTGTACCGATTGGGTCAAATCTTCGCGCCACGCGTCAACTTTTGAAAGATTTTTTTTTGCCAAAAAAGCTAGGAATGCGTATGGTTTACTAGTTGCATGAAAGTTTAAATTTAACCGCCGTATCTTAGCTAGCTTTTATAATGCATTTGCTGTTCCGCATCTACTTGCCCTTGCACCATTTTGGTCTCTTCTTACTGCTTCAGATATTAGGGATATACGGAAGTGTTTCTACTAGTATGCGAAATATTTGCTAAGGCTGCCTCTCTGGACTAATAACAGCTCACTATCCTTGCGGTATGGAGTTGCAAGTCCAGTGTCCGCGGTACAGAAAAGAAATGAGAGATATTGGAGGCAGATTATTGGTGAAAGCACCTCTGAAATTGTCCGTCTTTGATAATAGGTTTGTTCTTACATATAATTGCCCCTATTTGTATTTTTTTTTCTTCTTGTCTGTCCTTCTCTGTTTTGGTTCTGTTTGTATTTGTCAGAATTTATTTGTTTTTTTTCCATTTTCTTTCTTTATACTCCATCAGTGTTGTATTTTACATTTATTATGGGCAATAAATTTATACATACATACATACTATTAGAAAAACTATCTAATGACTTTCAAGTTGAGCCTTTATTTAATTAGAATAATTGCGCCTTTCCTCTCTAATAGAACGCAACTCGTGAAATACCTGAATGTATATTCTGATTCCCTCCCAATTTATATGGTGTGCCCCAAGGAACCCTCTTAGGTCCAATTTTGTTTCTTACAATGATAACAACCTTGGTGTTTATTTTCTGGATAGATTGAAATCTGTTCATGATCTAACTGTCTTAGAGACATGTTTAAAAAATTTAAAAAGCAACCCAATGGACATCTTGGAAGCGACATCAGCCGAAGCTCTTACTGATGATATGAAAGTTAACCTTTTAAAGCCAACTGTTCTTACTATTAATTGCCTTAAAACTCCCCCTTCTTTCTCCTGTCCAATCCCCCCTGAAATGTCTGCTACCACTATGAAATTACTGGGCTTTACCATCTCAAGCGACTTAAAATGGGATGGTCATATTAATTACATCTTAAAACGTGCAAATGCCGCATTTTCCCTTCTTAAACTCCTTAAAAAACTTAAATTCCCTTAAATCGCATTGTTTGAGGATTTTCCTGTCATTTATAGTACGCCTGTCCTGTTTGGCATCCTGGCATGTCCATTGAATTGTCGGACAGAATAGAGGCAGTCCAAAAAAGGTGCCTAAGAATTATCTTCAATGAGGGTAAAGTACCTTATATTCCCCTTCGTAGGAGAGCTAATCCTGTCACCCTTTAGGAAAGGAGAGCAAAAATTACCTTGCGTTTTGCTAACAATGCCCTTCATAACCCTCGACCAACTCCCCTTTTCCCTGGTCAATATTCACCCCTTCGATCCCGCCTCCCGCGTTCCGTGTCAACAAAAATCCCCCTTCTTGACCCAATAAGAGTTTGCACTGAAAGATATAGAAGAACTTTTATCCCTTACGTAGTTGACATTTTCAATCAGTGAATCTCCGCAGCCTGGCCCCCCCCCCCCGCCCCTCACTTTTTAGCTCTTAGTTATTAATTTTAATGCCCATTTTGCAAATTTGGAGGTTTTTTATTTATGTTTTTTAGTCACTAATTAACTTATGTTTTTGTTTTGATTTTTTTTTATCCCCTTGTTAATTTTACGAGTTTTCGTTTTTTTGGCATTTTTGCTGACTTGATATTGACCTTCTAATTTTATGAGTTTAATTTGTTTTTGTTTTTAACATTTTTACGTATTTAACATTGACCCTTTTATAACTTTCTGTTGTTGTATGATTGTTTGTTTTTGTTGTTCTTTTTTCGCTTTATTTGACGCTAAAGTGCGAATTCGGCCCTTTTGGGCTTGTGATAGCCGTTTTTCAGCAATAAATCTTATCTTATCTGACAAGGTTTGTGTCAGTATTAATGCTATGCAGACTTGCGTTTTTACTGTTATTTGAAGTTCACGAATAAACCTTTCCTGATTGGAATTGGAATACTGGTTATAGAATGTAGAATGCATATATATTTTTTTTTTTTTTTGTATTTTCCAAATGTCAAGCATCGATTTAATTCTGTTCAAGGCACAAGGTCAGTCAGCTTTTCATTCTTGCATACCATAGTGCTTCTATAAGCAGAGAGTAAAATCACAACAGTTTTGATTCCCGTCACCTAGCAACAGCCACCATTTATCTCCATGTTGCAAAACAGTCAAGTTGGGGCACGAATCGGAATCCCACTCTGTCAGAACCAAAAGTAAATAACCGTAACAGAAGTGGGAAAGTTGAGCTCGTCTAATCAGGCTAGAACCCTCCCCCCCCCCTCCCGCTTCTTCATGCAAACGTTTTCCAGCCGAATCGCCTATCTTTGTACAAAGAAATCAGCCAGAAGAAAACCGACACGAGGGCCCAGCCTGATTTGAGACCAGCATTGCGCTTACGGCAGTTTCCTACTTTTACGGTTATTTACTTCTGCTCAGAACCTAGCTTTACTCTTGGTTCACACAGATGTGATCTCACGGTTTTTGCATTTAGTCACGCTTTCTCCCTAATGACGGAATATTCTACATTTTGCTGGTTTGCAAGATACGTTGAAATATTCCAGCGCATTCGACGAACTATCACACGGGAAGCAAGTGCAAACTGTGCACTTTCGCGTTGCATTTGTATGAATAAAGATTTATGTCATCGAAAAGCCGTACCTGCATGCGTCGCGAGCGGCAAATTTTTTCGTACCTTTGGCAATAGTGCTTGCCATGGATTTTTTTTTTCTTCGGCTGGTGGAAATCGTGGGGTTGGGCTGCCATGGATTTTTTTCGCATGCTTGAAATGGATTTTTTTTCTTGAGCTGGTGGCAACATAGGGGGGGGGGGGAGTCTGACTCATCCCAAAAATCTTAAAATGTTCTAGAATTTTTGGGCACTTCTTATTCAAATTATTTAGTAATTCCTTTTGTTATTGGGCTCCCTCCTCCCAATCTTTTATTATTCTCGCCTCTCAAAATTTCTTTTACTGCCCCCAAAGAAAAATTCCTGGGTACGTACCTGACTTTGACCTTCATATGAAATTCTATAAAAATGTAGACATTTGTAAAAAGTTTAATGTTCCAGGAAATGCATATACTATATTTAGGTTCTTAATAAGAATTTCCCATACCATTTCTGCCATGCCTGGAGTCAATATCTGATGTTTTCACATTTCTGAGATAGTTGTCAAAAGGGGCTGGTGAGCTGTTTTGCGTGCTGTTCTGGGTCATCACACCTCACCACCTTGGGCTAGAAGACTAAGCACAAGCTTATTGGGTAGATGTGTCCAGACTACTGGTTTGGTTCACTCCATATAGACTTTTTTTTCTCACTTTCTATATACTTTTATTATAGAGGTATTTTATTTACTCGCATTTCATCTGTTTATATTTTATATATGGAATTATGCAACAGGTTATAATACAAAAATGTATTATTTATTATATTCTTGTTTTTCAACTCAGAACATTATTGCAGGTGAATAACCCCCTACCAATAACAAGATAAGTTACACATATACAAAGTCAGTTAATACTGACTGAAATGACATACAAGCAAGCTAGTGATTGCGTAAGGCACAGACAAATCAAGTGATGCAAATGCATATGACCTATTGGTAGAACGCGTCAAGCCCCAAACAAAACACGTTGTTCTCAAAGAAAGGATTTGCAAGGTTATGGACTACCCTACTGACTCTGCCTTTGAGAACAGCTTAGCAAACGGTTTATAGAAATTATGTAAGAAGTATGAAATGTCAGATACAATCCTTGCATAACAATGAGTATATTTAGGTTTTAATTGGGCTAGCAAAAGCCAGCTATATCTCAAAATTATGGATTCAGTGAATTCTCCTTTTGGTTTCTTTAAATAATTTTTCAGTGCAATGACCTCTGGGAGAATAACAGATATAATATAAAAACTTAAAAACATATATATACCTAAATTTAAAAAACTCAAAAAACTGGCAAATCATATGAAAAACGTAGGGAATTACAGGTGTAAAAAAGTAAGTGTCTTAAGATATTTTTTTTGTGCATATATGTTTTACTTGTTTATATATATGAAAGATAATGCGTTGGATCCTTTAAAAATTAATTTCTTGTCCAACCCCTTTTGTGGATTTAGTTTGGAGCTTTTGAAGTGATAGATGTGTTACGTCTAGTGACTATTGATTTTTATGTTAGGTATTTAGTAAAAGCGTGCTCTCAAGAGGGGGGGGGGTGTTCTATCCCCATCCCTTTGGAATATTAGTACAGATAATATTTTGCACTCTAATTTGGAAGCTGCTTCGAATCTAAGGAGTTTGCTGACAATGGGTTTGGGATCAAATCTGCTAAAATAAAATAGATAAGCTGTCTTTTTTCACAAAATAAAGTCCTCCAATATTTTACTGGTTGTATAATAATAAATTACAATTGTATTGTAATAAAACTGAAGCCACTGACGGATTTTTTCTGGTTCCCTCATTCTTTTTTTCTACTCTTTTTTTTTAATAAATTTGTCAATTTGGTCAATTAGTGGCACCCTTTTCACATTGACCCCCCTAGATTTTTCTTATTGGCACCCTTGTGACATTGCATCCCCCCAACAAGATTTTGCTCTAGATCTGCCCCTGACTGAAGCTGCAATATTTCCATGAAAGCATTTGCGTCTCTGTGTTGTATCTCATCCAACTGTAAATGAAAAACTTAAATATCTAGGTATCATCCTCTATTGAAAATTTAACTGAAATATGCGTATAAAATTCAAAATTTTTGAGAAACATATATTGAGACGTCTTTATAAGGGGTCATTGAAACTATGCCATGCAGCTCCAGTATGGATAGCTAGTCTAAGGAGAAAATCAGTCATAAACTCGTTTTGATCTATCCAAGAATTTTATGTCTTAGTTTTGGCAAAATCTTTTCAATCAGCAAAATCAAAACTGCGATTGCAATCTATGGACGTCTCCCCCCTCATTTTTGATCTCTTAAAAATACAAGGTTGAGACTTTATTTAAATGTTTACCCAGAGTATTGGTCTGTTGTAGATCTAGTACTCCAGCCTCTGAAAATCATCCCAATGTGCATAGCACATATACCCAAGTAATATGTAAACCAAAAATGCATTAATATTCGGGTTATGGTTTATTATTTCGCTTCAGAAGAAGTGTCCAAATGGCCTTTGTTTTAGATTACTTCAAAACGACTATTAAACCATGGTTATGGTGCTTAATTTTTTTTTTTATTCCTGCTTCGAATTGTCGTCTATCTTACCATTAATTCCAGCAGTTTTAGGCCATATTTGTATAATTTGGATAGACTAAAATTTCAAAAAAAAAAAATAAATTGTTCGAATTGTAGATGTAGTCTCCAAGAAACAGTAGAATATTTATTATTTGAAGGTCTGACATACATACGGCTGTCCTTGGCCAAAACTTAGCTATTAATTTTTTTCATTTGGAGATTTAACTTCTTTTTTTTCATATTGCGATGAGGCGACGATATTGATTTTAGTTATTAAAATTTTTTAAGTCCGTTTTCTTCCCGCCTTTGCCACTCTGTTTGTCTGCTAGGTGTAACCACTACATCCTGTAATTCCAGTTTTTCCATACTAAGTTTTGGTCGCGGGAAACCGGTCAGATTTGATCTGAACTTGAAAACAATTTAATGAGGTTAATTTGTTACTTTGATGAATAAAATTGCAAGGTGCATACTGTAAAATATGATGGGGAGTCACAAGATGGGAAGTTGGATGATAGGGATAATTATGACTAGGGAGTTGTACAAGCTTTATTCAAAAACGGAGTTGTATTGGTTCAGCTATATGATGAATAGTAGAGTGGTGGGGCGTGGGTTGTTTTCAGTATTTCTACGTATACATGTATTTTGTAGATACAATGCATTCAAAATATAGAAATTGAATTTACAAGAATGGGAATTGGTACTAAGATGACGAGTAATAGATCTACTCTGTCAAGATAAATTCTGTGAAGACTATCAGTTCTCCCCTCCCCTTCCCCTGACCCAATCCTTGGTGATACCTCTGTATCTTTTATTATTTTTTTATATTTACTTTTATGTGCACTTACATACCTACACGCAGGGGCGTATTTTAACACTGTCCCATACCAATCTGAAGAACCTTCCCTCTTGGTAGGTGCGCACCCTTTCACAAATTAAGTATATGTATTTTTTTCAGATTTTGGGGATTATTAAAGAAATGGTTTCCAATTCAAATGCGATTAATAACGAGGATGATTTGCCTGAATCAATTCAGTCACGTCTCTGTGAGATTTGCTGTTTCAGAATTTGGGAAAGGAACAATTTTAGATCCAAAGTTGAACATTATTTCCTGTCTAAAAAGACAGAAGTAGGATATGAAAAACCTGGAAAACACATAAAGGCCAATCCTTGCTGTTTGTGTTTTGGGTTACTTACTCTGCCACTTCTAGAAGAATCAATTTTGCTTATAAAGCAGGTACTGAATAGTGACAAATATAAACAGGATTTAGAAAGAAAGCAGTGTTGTTTGAGTTTTTCTATTCCTCCAGCTATTTTTATCAGAGAAGCCGTGATGAAAATTTATATAAAAGACAAATATGAAGGGCTTTTAGATTTTGACAGAAAGTCAGCTTTCATTACAATAAAAGAGTCATGGAGAACATGTCTAGAACAACTAACACATGATTTGAAGTTTAACGACACCAATCCTCTACGGATTTCTATCACGGCTTTATATATTGATAATAATGAAGAATGCAAACAACTCTCTCACATACCTGGAGCTTACTTTCCAAATGCTAATAAAAAAAGCGCAGGACCAGAATATATTTATTCCAGAGCAAGTGTTTTGAATGCCATTGGAAGTATTTCACAGGAAGATTTGAAGAAAAATCTTCCATTTCCCCCTTCAGTTCCACAGCATTTTGCTACATTAACTGCTTCAGGACAGCATGACTCTGTTTTTATTGCTGGAAGATATAACAAATATTCAAGAGCTTTGAGTCAGACCCCATGGATTATTGATGGCCTCAGAAAAAGTGACCTCTCTGTTGATGAATTAGTGTCAAGTCCAATAAAGTCAGTTTTTAGAGCAGAACACCACAATTTCTCATCGTCGGGAAGGGAAGACGTAGATGTTCGTATGTTAGGATCTGGAAGACCGTTTATAGTGGAGTTGATTGATCCTGGTTTATCTGATATATTATTTAAAAAGATGAGAAGCGTAGAATGTGATATCAATAATAGTAGTTTAGTTAAGGTAAGAGACTTGCAAATTATTTCGAAAAATGAAATTAAGAATCTAAAAGAAGGAGAAGCAGAAAAAAAGAAAACCTATAAAGCCTTGTGCATAACAAAACAAGCCCCTGCATCAGAAGCAATCATGAAAATTGAAAATTCAGAGAAATTAGTGTTAGAGCAAAAAACCCCCATACGTGTTCTTCATAGAAGACCCTTAGCCATAAGGAAACGAACGGTAGAAAATATAAAACTGACCAAAGTTCCTAAGGAGACTCAGGATTTCTTTATGTATGAACTAGAAGTTACTACTCAAGCTGGAACATATGTTAAGGAGTTTGTTCATGGTGATTTTGGAAGGACTAATCCCAATCTGTCAGACCTACTAGGGATTGAAATGGATATAGTTGCCTTAGATGTACTGAATATAGCAATTGATTGGCCTCCTGCATTGAATCAATAACTGTGCTTATTTGAACATGTTTTGCTTTTAGATTTGGAGTAAAGAAGTCTAAACTCTAGCCGTTATAAGTTTGTATTGTGACATGTGATGGTGCTCAGTCCATTTTCTTGAGAAAATTAGTTATAATCCTCCCATGGCTCCTGTCTAGTGAGCTTTTAACGACTGATCGCATCCGTTGAGGGATATTTCCTTCACAGAAGAAGGTAGGGGACATCTATGAGGATTGCCAAATACAAGTTGTGTAGCAATTCTAGCTCAAAGACTATCTAAAATATCAATTATGGTTTATATATGGCTTCTGTCTAACATACATACATAGAATCAAGTTGAAACTTTCAAAAGGTGTTATGTGGTCAAGTGGGCCTAAATTTTGACTTGGGGGAAGGACAGAGGTAATCTAAAGACGATATGGGTATATAGGCAATTAAAATAGCGTATCTAAAATGTCTTTTCTCCAATCCACCTAAACAAAAGTTGTTGGCTGCTCAGACGAAAATGAGTATAAAATTAATAAGGTAAAACGAAATAAGGTTTGATAACCACTTAGCCTAAAAGTTCTATAAAAACGATCAATAAAATAGCCAAGCTCTTTGACAAGGCCCCATAAATGGGGACAACTTACGTCTAAGCTTCAACGTCTCTGAGTGAAAAAATCTAAAAATTTCTCCCTCTTCACCAATCGCCTAAATGTTATGGCAGCAACCGTCATTGTGTATTTACAATCAGCATTTGGACCTAAATTGATTTTATGAAATTCCCAAGCTCTAATTTGTCTGTTTTCGTCCTATTATAAATTCAAATCTTAATATTTTCTTGTTCTTCCAAGCGCAATTGATTAAAAATTTGTTGGTTACAGAGAATGCAAGTCTAAATTATTGACAAATCCGGCACCATAAAATGTTTGCAGCTTTAGCAATATTCAGGAAAACTATCAAACAGAGGTAACAGATCTTTTAATAATACACATTTCAGTCTTTACACAGCAGCCTTTACACAGTGGAAATCCAGAATGTTTCAATACTTATGTTCTTTAGTAATTATTGTAGAATAGACTTATTCATTATAAGAGGAAATCTTTACCACAATTAACCCTCAACAATTAGTTCTGCATTGTAATTTTATCATTTCAGATACTAGTGATACAAAACGAAACTTACTAGGTGGCTTTTTGTAAAATGTGCCAAATGAATGGTCAAAAATGTACGATGCTGTTGAAAGTAGGGATAGCAGGGACTAAAATATGAGGACTTCCATGGAGTTGCTGTTTCATTACTCATTTCTTTAACCCTTTTTATGTATTTTTGTTTATGCACAAACTTGTTCGTACCCTCTTCATACATGCCAAACCTTATTTAACGACTTTTATCAAATAAACTTTTAGAGGTCGTGCGAGTTCAGGGTGCTAGAATAGGTTTGAAAATTAATGTTAAGAAGACCAAGTCGCTAAAGCTAGGAATAAGTGAAGATGAAAAGGTGAAGTTGGGTAACGAAAAGATTGATCAGGTGGACAACTTTACTTACCTTGGTAGTATTATTAGTAAAGACGGTGGGAGCAGTGAAGATGTTAAAAGTAGAATAGCCAAGACTCAGGGTGTTTTTTCACAGTTGAGAAAAGTTTGGAAAAATAGGAAGACAAGTCTGCAAAGCAAGATTAGAATATTGCAAGCTACAGTGATGACAGTGGTCAAATATGGTTCTGAAGCATGGGCGCTCCGAAAAACGGATGAAGTTTGGCTAGATATTTTCCAGAGAAATTGCCTACGGATTGTTCTGGGTACCCGGCTGACTGACCGTATTTCAAACAATAGGATGTACGAAAAGTGTAGTTCAATCCTGCTTTCTAGGGCTATAATGAGAGAAAGGTTGAGATGGCTAGGACACGTTCTGCAAATGAACGATGACATATTGCCGAAGATTTTTCATTTCTGACAACCGCCTTGGGCTAAACGGAAAGCAAGTCGCCCGCAGTTGGGGTGGGAGGGTGTCATGAAGAAAGACTTAAGGGAAATCGGAGCTCCCTGGGAAGGTGTAAAGAGAGAGGCTTTGAATATATTGGGATGGAAGAGTGTGCCTAGCTGTTTTGGGCTCAGGCGGCTTGGTGCTGCGGTGAGTTGTTAGTAGTATCAATTTCAAATAAACAATAATCAGAAAAAGTGGTCAAAACTTAGAAACGGTTCATCTGCTCAAAAGTTAAGTTTTCGATTTTTATGGTAGATTAATAAATTTTAAGAAAAACTATTTGAATCAAAGATAGTGGAGTTAAAGAACACAACTTTCAAAGGGCATAAGTGTGCAGTATTGCTCTACTCCATGGGTATCCTTAAGACTATCATTACGAAACCTGCATATCTGTTATCGATGTAAAACGATGAATTAAGGTCTAACATCACAGTTCTTTTGCGACAGGAGTAAAAATTTTGCTCAATATTGATGCTGCTTTTGTTGTAGCTAAAAATTAAAAAAAAAGACGTCATTTGTGGGGATCGTCTTATGCGTTCAAGGTTCATTTACATAGAAAAAAGAAAATCATTTTTATAAGGTTTTTCGGCCAATTTCCAATTCTTGGGTTCCTGAATTCTTTCCAATTCAGGAGATCCGCGTGCTAACGCGTTTTCGGTTTAGGATAAAAATTTTGGTCTGAATAAAAATTTTGGATTTGACCTCGAGAGCCGTTTTAAAACTTTTTTCCAGTTTACACAGCAATAGAAATAGTAGGAAAAAGCACCACGAAATTTTAATAAGTCTCATATTCCTATTTTTTTTCTCTCTTTTATTTGTCCTGAAAAAAACTTTTCAATTTGAAGATCGAGTTTAAAAGTCAAAATCTACTCTTACACTTCGTCGTGTGAGAGCGGTTTTACTATGTATACACTCGATATGATTTAGAGAAAAAATTGTTTGAAAATCTTGGTATTTCCATAGTCTTCCAGATATATTGTTCAATTATATTCTTATACATAAGAAAACTGAAAAAATGAGATATAGAGGCGATAATGTTTTGGGGTGTGAAAGGCCAATTGCCCCTATAGATATTGAAACATACCCACTTTTGGTATTTTCGTTTTAAAAAGTGGAAAAGAAACTCTTCCCCACCCCTATATTTTCGTAAAATCGGCACAACTGTTTAAGAAGAAACTCCGTTCTTGAAAAAAAAATGAAAGAGATCACGGCCGCATTCCATGAGTAAAACTAGAGGTACAACATTTCCGCACCAAATTTTCGAAAAAAAGGGTAGTTGGGACACAACAGGGCTTAAGCTTTTTTTTTTTTGCAAAAGACGTCTGAACGAAACCCACTGAAATATTAGTGATAGAACTTGAGCATTTTGACCACCTCGCGGTTGATTCGTAGTTGAAAAACTTTTCGTTTGTCACGTATGCGACAACGTAAGAATGGTGCTTTCTTACTTCGAGTAGTTTTCTAATTAGATTAAGGGGAGATTGTTTGCTTTTAAGAACTTCTGTATGCCACCATGCATCACACCTACTTCCTGGATAGATTTGAAGACACACTATTTTTAAATTTCAATCACATATCACTAAACATATTTCAAATAAATACAATGGAGGCATTGCATGTATACTGCCATCCAAAATGTGGGATTCTGGCTGAACTCCTGTTGTGATAAAAAGACAAATGATATTAAACGCGAGTAATTTATTAGCCATTGATATAAAATACAATGACTCGCACATAAACGCACATGAATTGGTATGACAGATGACGTTTTTGTTTTTGTCAAATGTCACCGTCTTTCCATCCAAATTTGGAGACAGACACAATTTGTACTGTGATATTGGTACAACAAGGGAAGCAAGGACACAAAAGAACCCGTTTCTCTCTTCCAATGTGCTGCAGAACAGGGCACAAGAAATTTCAAACAACAAAATAACTAAAATACACACTTTGCTCTATGACTTTATCCTGTTTCGATGGAACAATCCCTCCATATTCACTCCCAAGCGCTGTTTCAACAGGGGTGGGGGGGTATAACTAATAATATTACTTGGTTAATAAACCTTTCTATAGGGTACAGATTCCAGAATTAGAGCGGACATCTTGATGTAACAGAAGTCCTTCCCCCTGCTAAGAAAAATCCTTTTGACTCATTTAAAATTTCAAAAATTTTAGCATCGAGGGCAGGGAACCGAGAAAACAATAAAGGCAAGTTAAAACATGCATTTAAAGTCTCAAACAGACATGTAATTAAAAGAAATAATATAAGTAGTATAAATAAAATACCACTAATAATAATTGATGATACCAAGAGTTGAGACTATTCCAAATGAAGCTTAAGCTGAAATAAACCAGTTGCGTTATAAACCACTTGCGTTAGGGATATCAGAACCATCGAAATAAGATAGTCAAAAACAACAATTCTTTTTACGACACCTATGAATTTGATCATTCAAGGAAAAAAGACAAAAGAAAGGAAAACCTTACCCGGCAATTCATCAAACAAGAGGATTCAGAAATGGCTAATTACTTTTTATATGCATTATGATATGGTAAACAATTCTTTTGTAATAAATCCAGACTTCTGCTCAATTCTCAGACTTTATTTTAATGTGAATTAAAAAAAAAACTAATACAAAAAAGAACGAAGAAACCATTCAAATTCAGAATAATATAGGAGCCATAAGAATGTTTATAGACTGTAAAAAAGGCCAGAAAACAAAGATTAGGATGACGTCATGCGAGCGCCGAAGTTCCAATCTACCGACCGTAGCAAACGGCGCAAGGCGATAAAGAAAAAAACTAGTGATTTGAAGTCGAACTAGCACAGGGATAAAAAAAAATGTTATTTAAACAAGAAGCATTACTCCGGGGAGACACGTTCAAACAGAGAGAGGAGTAACTTGTGATCTGGTCCAGCTCCAAACGAAAATGATTTTAAGATATCCTCCCATGATTTCGTGCAATAATTATGAGACTCCCATAGTTCTGATTATTCCACTCCCACTAAACAATTTTTTGCTTATTCGCATGCCTTCAGGTAGTAAAATTAGCCTAATTTAGAGCTCTTCTTGAGTATAATACATTGAAAGAAAGGATTAATTAATAGGAAAAAAAGAATGACAGGTAAAAAGTCAACTACGCCATTTCTGATGTGGAATGTCCGATATTGCCTGATAAAAGTGATCATTACAAGTTCATAAGAATTTTAAAATACAACTAGGATTAAAAATCCATAATTTAAAAGTCAATATGAGCATACAAACAGCACTAAATACAATTTCTTGTCCTGCACCCAGAAAAAAAAATACGAAAGTAAAATTTCTATTAGAAGACTTGCCCAGAGAGAAAATTACGTATTTTATTCTGTGACCTCTATTTTCCTGAAGTTTAAAATGCAACAGGGTATACAAAACCGAATCAAACTACTCCAATATTAGCTGTTATAAGGTGATATATGTAGAGGGGGGAATTAAACCCCACAAAAACTATTAAAAATCTCGGTCTTTGGTGCATTCGGGAATATTCTCCAACTAGTCCCCTCCTTCTAAATTTCTTTTTTTTGGAATTAAGAATTTTGTAGTCGCAACGGTTGGCCAGACGAACCACCCTAATGATCCGACAACATTTATTTCAAGTTTTTAATAAATACTAACTTTTCAATCAATTCTTATCGCTGTTTTGCAACACTTAAGCTACTTCCCATAAACAATTACTTTTAATGTTTTCAGCCAAAATTCGGTTTTTGGAAATCATAGATATAGTTTCTCGGATTCCATTTTGGCCATTCATATTAAAAACGTACTTGATGTAAAAAAGAAGTTTATGAAAAGAAAACATAGGACACATTTTCTATAATACTGCTATCATTGCTGAATCCGAAAAATAAAAAAATTGAGCATTATATAAAATAGTTAGCAAAGCTTAATAAAAGTTTTACAATTATTAATTGTGATATGCTACGTCCCCTCCTCGACCTAATTATAATTCCAACATTTTATAGCAAAAAAAAAAAACTGTTGGCAGTTTTGGCTTCAAAACTAAGGTACCTTGCTACCCTTCATAAAACATCACAAGTGTATACTGAATATAAAGAATAAACACGACAGAGCATGAAACAAGATGGTAACATCAATGCATAACGCATGCAAAACATTCACATTTACGCAGTGAAGGGTATGTAATTAATGAAAAAATTCAATTTTGATGCCAAACTGACGAATAATTTTCTTAGAGATTCTGGAAAAATTTTTCATTACTTTTTTTATGAGCGTATATTGATTGGATTCGATTAAATTTTTGAGAAAACATGTTATAATAGCACTGCTTATTATATTTTATATTAGGTAACTATCGCCAACTAAGCAAATGGAGTAAATTAAATATAATAAGAATAACTGAATAAAGTGTAACTGTGGTCACTGGTAGATCCAGGGGGGTTGCCCCCCCCCCCCCAATATTTTGCTCATTGGCGCCCTTGTAACATTGGGCCTCCCCCAAGATTTTGCTATAAATCCGCCCCTGACTGTTGTTTACAAAGTGGTCCCTCTACTAGGCTCGTTTCTTGAGATTCATTCAAACCCTTATGATAGCGTGGCCATCAGTACGTTTAGGGTGCGATTCAAAACTGAAGCCATTCCCAACACACTATTCGTAAAAAACGAGTTTTAAATATCCATGCCAGTAATACCTCTCTAGGTAATTTTGATAGGATTTTACTCAACTTAGAATGGAAAAGTACACCTCTGTAAACCAATTCTTGACTCAATTACTTCCAGGGTCAACTAAAGATTAGCAAGAATTTGATTGAGTGTAGGCCCTTTACTACCATTATTTGCCATACTGCTAGAAAAAACGACAACAATAACATATAATAAATATATTCTTATATAAGCGTAGAGACTGCTTATAAGTAGCAAGATAATAACTTAAAATTTAATGAGAATATTATGAAAATAATCAGCCAGGTTTGCATCAATATTGAGTAAGATTAATAAAGCTAATTAAGCCTAGTTCTTTTAATTTTTGCTGAGAAAAGCATATTTTTAATTTCGTGTTCTGCCACCCCCATTGAGCCCTAGTCTACGATTTTATCCATAGTCAACGCCCAACCAGAACCTGGATTGTACAGAAACGGTACTACAATACTACTAAATTATATCATGTTCGTTGCCCAAATTTCTCCCTCACAAAATCATACAAAGAAAGTTATTTATTCATTATTTTGTGTCTAATAATAAATCCCGAATCACCCCTCATTTACTTTGAGCTAAATTTATAACTAAATACACTACATAAACTAAATACACTACATAAGATATTTCACTGAAGGAGGTGGATGGGAACTACCAAAAGATTTTAGTATTTTTCCATTCAGTAATGTGACTACGATTGATAGTGGCAATTGAAGACAGTTAAAAACGCAGTGAGAGTCTAGCTAAAGACTCTCCACATCTAGCTAAAGATCTGTAGAAAGATTTTTGTTAGATTGAAAAAAAAGATGAGAAAGTTGAATTAATAAATTAAGTAATTGACCATTGATTTTAGATGAGATACTGCTAATCGAACAAAAACATCACACCATTTTTCGCGAAAAGGATCAATGTTTGTTTCTTCATCATTGTATTTTTTTTCTTTAATAGCACTGGGAATCCTCTTAACTTCATAAATTTGAAACATTTTACATAATGCTTTCTAGGAAGTCCATTACCATAAAACTTCTTGGTGGTTACTCTCTAAGGAGAGAGCATAGGTAACGCAGTTAGGGTTACAAGTGACCTTGAACCATCCTTCAAAGTTCAGCCTCAATACAACACAAAAAATTGCACTGAATTTTTACGGTTTACACAATAAGATACAATCTTTAAAAGGTGTCGTGTTAATAACCCAATAATTTCGTCAATGCACAATTATAAACAGATTTTAAACGGAAAAATTTCCGTAACAGTTTAGAAAATTATAAAAATGAAGACGAACCCTATAAAAAGTTTAAGAAAAAGAGGCCAGGATATTTTTTGTTCAACAACACTCCTAAACTTTCAGCATTAACAACGAATTAAATTGCAAAACTAAACCAAGATGATCGATTCAAAAAAGAGAAAACAAAAACGCATTATTCGCCACAAAATAAGCAACAATAATAATGTTGGGTATAGCATGAGTACCAGTGCAATACTACATAATTTTGTCTGAATAAAATTTTTTTTTAATACAAATCGCTGGAACGCTAGTGAAGGCTGGGATTGCCGGTTCGGGGTTAGGGAGGTCACCATTCTTAATAATAAAAAAATAATAATACAAAAATATAAAGAGCCAGATAAAAAAAGCCTTTTTATTTATTTTCTTTTTCTGTTTTAGCAATTAATGACATTATACTAAGCCATGTAAGCTTCATTACCTCCGACAGAGGTAATGGTTTTCAGCTCCAAGAGATAGGGCAGCAATGAGCGTGGACAATATCTTATTTTGGAAGAGGAGTGAGAACCAGAATTTTGTCATAGAGGAGGACGGTGTAGATTCTTCGTTTGACAGATATAATACAAACTCGCATTCCCAGAGGAAGAACAAACCCTCATGGACCACTCTTACTATTCCCACAGCTGTTTCTCCCATTTTATAGCATTAATTTTATAGCATATAGCATTAATTATTGTTAATGCTTTCGCATTAAAAATAAAATTTTGAATATAAAATTGAAAATACAATTTTGAATTGATTTTGACTTTTAAATCAATAGGTTTCTTAAGACCAAGAACAAAAACTAAGGAAAAAGACTTCTTTTTCTTTCTAATTTCTTCAGTCTAAGTTTCAAAGGGAAATTGGAAACTGAAAAGAATAAAACTACTACATTATGATTCCATGCTTTCATGAAAAAGACAGTGACAATATTATTAATAAACAAGTTGGTATTTCCGTCATAATAATTCTGGAAATTTAAAGAGGGGGGGGGGAGGGGGTCTAAAAAGAATAGTTTTAATTTTTAGATGTGTTTATTAGATAAAATGATTTTTTTTGCAGTCGATTTAAAACTGATATTTCTGTAGTTTGCACTGGAATTTAATAAATTTTTACATTAAAAGTATTTTGCTTTTAAACCAAAATATTTTACAACTGAAATGGTACAAGTTCACAGAAGGATAGAAGCAGTAGAAGTATCATGATGATATAAGTAACTAACGTTTTTCATAAAAAGGAGAGGGAGAGACAAGAATTAGATAGTAAAAAGGAGGGAATATACAGCTCGTGGGCGTTTCTTTCATTTTAAAATGACACAATTAAAAAATAAAATCTAAAATTAAAAAACCTAATTAAATTAACTCATCAAAACACACAACAAGTCGCAACACATACAGAATATCACAATTATTGTAAAAAGGAGAGGAGACTTGTCGAGATTCGCTCGCCTTCTCGTGTCACGTTGGTTTTAGTATACACAGTTGCACTTAAGATGTTAACAATCAGTTATAAAAGAGGGCCAATTTCATCTCCCTATCGTACAAAAAATGGACGTCGGAATTCGTTGTTTTTTGTTTTTTCTTTTCTTACGAAAGTTTGTGGGTTTGAGCAGAGACTACCTTCTGGGTATGATCAGACTGTTGTTGATTCCTGACTGATTTGACGAATCCATCTCAAATTCGACGAGCAATGGAAAGTGATCTAAAATATATATCTGAAAATTATTTTGAGCCTATGATTGTTTGTCCATAACATATATACAGAGGCATACTCAAGAATTACAGGGGCATATTCAGGAATTAGCCTGGGGACGGGGGGTTGGGGCTAGACCGCAAGAAAACTTAAATGTCAAAGACAGATAAGATTGATTTTTCACTCGCCATAAATCTATAGCTACGACGCCCGAGTCACATGGTAGTCGCTCTTGTGGACAAAATCAAATTACGCACGACAACTGTGCCAATTATGTACCCCATTGCAAATTATCAATCTGAACTAGTTCAACTTTCAAGGAATTTACAGGAAGTACGAAAACATACCAGTAAGCTGAAAAGTGGCAATACATCATCCTCTTCCAGGAATGGCTCAATTAATAATCACTATATTATGAAAGGACACATAGTTAAACATAGAATTTAAGTGAACCACATGGAATGTCAGTTATCTCTATTCTAAGTGCGTATGTAAGAATTGATTTGGGGGTGGGTGGGGAGGGGTAAGAAATGTGTGAATTATATTAAAAGTATAAGAGTTTTGGGATGGGGCCGGGCCTTCTGGATGCGGTACTACCTGTTAGCATGAGTGCGTATGTAAGAATCGATTTGGGGGTGGGTGGGGAGGGGTGAGAAATGTGTGAATTATATTAAAAGTATAAGAGTTTTGGGATGGGGCCGGGCCTCCTGGATGCGGTACTACCTGTTAGCATGAGAAAAGAGTCACACCTAGTTTGAAAATGGCAACATTTTGATGTGGGAGAGGCAATATCTTAGTGGGGAAGTCTGGAAATTATGGAAGGCTCGGTCCTGAAGGCCCCAACCTGAGTTAGTACGCATGAATCACGATTTGATTTTTGGTGGTGATTCTAGCTCCTTAATTTCACATAATATAACTCAACATAAAAATAGACAAGGCAAAGACTTTTTATTAGAGGTACTGAATCCTTAGCAATCTAATGACTTTTCTAAGCAGCCAAAAAGACTAAACTAATTATCACCCCACCTTCTCTCTGGCCAAACAACCTAAAAACTTAATTCTACTTTATACGTAGTGTTGAATCGGATGAAGCACTGTTGTTGTTGGAATTATAATTAGTGACTAGTATGTACTAGCTGCTACATATATTTCTGCAGAAGTTCTTGCTGCTGGAATTTTGGTGAAGTTGAAAGAGCTGCAAATATTCGTATTTGCGTTCAGTGTTAAACTGAATAGGAGAAAGAGTAATTGACGGACAAATAGAATCAGGCTGTCATTCCTTGAGAATTTTTCAAGATGGTGGTACTTCATTTCTGATCTTTGGAATCTTTATATTGTGCATAATATAAATTTTACTTCGCCGCCGGGCCCCGGCACTCGGCACGATTCTATATATATATAGATTCTCACTGTCGCTTGCCTTCTAAACGCAGACAATTTGAGCCGTTTCTTGATGTCAAGACGTCCAAATCGACCTTAAATTAGAAGTGGTGCCTTTGTAAAACTAAATTTTTTTATTGGACCTTTAACTTTTGCCTCGGCTTATCTTTTGTCATTATGAAAGACATATCGCCGAACTTTTGTTTCTTTCAATTGTTAAGGTGGTGGAACAAAAACTTCATTTTCTTCCAACGATTTATTTGATTTTACTTCTTTTTCTCCCAGGTTTTTGATTTTAAAAGGTATGGAAGGCATTGACGACCACCTGTGTTTCTTTTAATTGTTCAGGTGGTGAGACAAAAACTTTTTCTTTTGCCTTGGCTTGTCTTTTGTCATTATGAAAGACATATCGCCGAACCTTTGTTTCTTTTAATTGTTCAGGTGGTTGGACAAAACTTCTTTTTCTTCCAACGACTCATCCAGTCCATATTTTTGATTTTCAAAAGTATGGTAGGTATTGATGACCTTATCCATGTCAAAATCCAAAACCTTATCATCATCGCTATCATTTTCAATTTGGTTCCTTACACCTCAGCTTATCTTTCGTTATTATGAAATACATTTTGCCGAAAGATTCTCACTGTCGCTTGTTTTCTAACGCAGACAATTTGATCCTTTTCTTCATTTCATGACGTCCAAATGGACCTTAAATAAAAAAGTGTTGCCTTTTTAAAATTACTTTTTTTTTATTGGACCCTTAACTTTTGCCTCGGCTTGTCTTTTGTCATAATGAAAGACATATCGCCAAACCTTTGTCTCTTTTAATTGTTCAGGGAATGGGACAAAAACTTCTTTTACTTCCAACGATTTATCTAGTCCAGGTTTTTTTATTTTACAAGGCATGGAAGGCATTGACGACCACCTTTGTTTCTTTTAATTGTTCATGTGGTGGGACAAAAACTTCTTCTTTTGCCTTGGCTTGTCTTTTGTCATTGTGAAAGACATATCACCGAACCTTTGTTTCTTTTAATTGTTCAGGTTGTGGGATAAAAACTTCCTTTTCTTCCAACAATTTATCCAGTCCATATTTTGATTTTCAAAGGTATGGTTGGTATTGATGACCTTATCCATATAAAAATTCAAAACCCAATCATCATCGCTATCATTTTCAATTTGTTTGCTTCGTTACACCTCGGCTTATTCTTCGTCATTATGAAATACATATCGCCAAACCTTGTTTTTTTTTAACAAAGATATTGTAGGCATTGATGAACTTATGCATGTCAAAATCCCAAACCCAATCATCATCGCTATAATTTTCAATTTTGACACTTTTTGATTCTCGCTGTCCAGGTTGATTTTCATTGAGTCGCTGCTCTTCATTTTCATTTTTGACTCCCTCACTTATTCGCTGTCGTATGTCTTCAATCCGCGTGTGTCTTTGCTATTCATTTTCATTTTGAACACGCTCTAATTGTCCTTTCCGCATATCTTTGAACCGCCCGTGTCTTTGCTCTTCATTGTCATTTTTGACACAGTCTTGGATTTTGATTACTTCAGACAATTTAGCAATGGCCTTTGCTTTAGCTGTCCGTATTGGTGTTGTCGCAATTGATGGTCCAGGTGGTGGAATTTTACATCTTATCAAGTTTGATAGTTCAGGTGTTGGTTCCAAAGAATCATCATTTATAGTAACTGCAACTGCAAACTTTCGTTTTTTGGGCCTTCCAACAGACATTATATTATATAAATAA
>JAQQPU010003738.1:315-20000 GCA_029168905.1 Artemia sp. Kazakhstan ARC1039 | reverse complement strand
AAAAAAAAAAAAAAAAAAAAAAAAAAAAAAAAAAAAAAAAAAAAAAAACAATTCAAGAATATATATAACTGTGGGTCATCAGAATCCTTTTCGGTTGTATTTTTTCAGCCCTTTTCAACGGAAAGTTTTTAATTCAGTTTTTTTTTCTTGCATATAAGCTTCACAATAATGTTTGAGTGCAAGATCGTCGATTTTCTTTTTGGTATCTTTTGTACATTTTTGTAGTTGACTAAAAATCACAGGCTACACAAAGAGACTGAAACATCTACGCAAAATTCCACCTTTTAAATAAGCAAGGTGAAATCAATTTATAATGGACTACTCGACACAAAAATCGATGTTTTCTATATAAACGATATTTTTAATTCATTTTCTAAAAAAAAGCGCACTGAACATGTTTATAAATAACGAACTAGCCTAAAACTTCAATATGTAATTCATGGGTATTTCGCAACCTTCAGTGAAATTTTGAGCGTTATAAGCATAGTCATAACTGTGAAATGACGCAAAAGATAAATCCATTGCATAAAAAAATGAAGCCGAAAATCCTTGAATTTTTAGTAGAATCAAATGTTGTCACAGCCATCTTCGTACGCTCTAATTTCGTCGTACGCAGTAGACTCTGCCATTAAGTGACACACATCAGCTGCTTCTTCTCCAGGTACTCCAACTGGATTTAAACATTAATGATAATATGAGCAGATTTTTCAAAAATCTAATGATGAACTTTCCACTACTTTGTTGAAAAAATAATACCAGTGTAATGTTTGAACCACTTCTTCCACTTCTTCATTTAGCTGAAACATGTATTTGTTGAGGTAAATTTCCTAATAGAATGAAAATGGTGAATGTGGCACCATTACATAAAGCTAAGAAGAAATAAACCTAATATAAAACAAGAATCGCCCATTTGTGATCGTATCACCATTGTCCGAAGAATTGGAGAAAATTTTTAAAGTAAAAATTTCTACTTTTTTAGATAAAATCAAATTTCTTTAGCAATCGAAAAAAGGGACTAGAAATAATAAATAACATCTTTGTAGTCGTCAGATCGTGGTGGATATTGAGGTCAGTTGTGAGGTGTATATGACCTAGATGATATTGGTATCCCACAAGGTTCTATGTTATACCCGCTTTTATTCCTAACGTATATTAATGATCTTCCATGATCCTTGCAGGAGAATAAGTCATCCGATTCTACGAGGTATTTGCACATGATACAGATGTGGCAGTTAAAGCGAAGGACTCATCTACGCTGATTCATAATTTGATTGTAGATGGGTTTTTTTCCAGTTGTTGAGCGCCGATTATTTATGAATACAAAGTTTTTGGTTTTCGGTCTAAGAGGCCGTAGTTGAAGACGAGATGACAGCGATTTGGAGTGGAGTGGTAGTTTTTCTGATTCTGTGTAAGAAATGATTTAGGGGGCTACAACCAGATATACGCTGTACTAAGTAAGGGGAGGGATTAATTTTCTAAGAGACGTAGTCATTTTTATTACGAAAAAAAAAATTATTATTCGGACGCTGACACAATTTTGAAACTTCATTGATCACAACGGCACGAAGAACTACAAGAGAGAGCAGTATTAATTATTTGGCTTTCGATATGCAGAATGAAGAAAGTGGAAATGAGACGGGTGAAACATAACTTAGACACTTGGACCTTCTTCTTAATCTCTGTAGATGGTGGCATTCTCTTTTCAGAACAATTAGCTCTTCAGTCCATAACC
Organism: Artemia sp. Kazakhstan ARC1039; assembly: GCA_029168905.1. Lineage (NCBI taxonomy): Eukaryota > Metazoa > Arthropoda > Branchiopoda > Anostraca > Artemiidae > Artemia > Artemia sp. Kazakhstan ARC1039. The sequence continues at coordinate 18,268 of JAQQPU010003738.1, read as the reverse complement.
TAAAATATCTCTTGACATTGTCAATGTATACATGGGAGGATTGGGACGTAGCTTTATGTACTGAAGCTATGAAAGACTTTGTGGATTGGTCTATTTCAAGCTGAGATGACAAGAACATACAATAAGCATCACCAATGCCATCCAACACAACAACACTAAAAGCAACTCAAATAAGTTTTGGTGTAATTCATTTTAGAATTGTGTTTGGGCCATGTTCACTAGAATCAAAAGACAACTTATTTATCTTTTTTCATTGAAAGACGAGCATGGTACAGCTATGGTCTAATAGGGAAAGATAATCCTCAGCTGCATGCCAATTTTCCACATAACTGGTAGGTTAAATTAGGGCGCGAGTAAAATCTGTCATAAGTGGGCAAGTCTAAGTTATTTAAAACTATTAAAGAACTACCCAAGATGAAGTCGCCCAATCCCTTCTTTTACATCCGTAGGAATATTGGATAGTTAAACAAGGCTTTCTGAACTGTGCCCTATGAGTATGGGGAGCTTAGGGCTAAACAAATTCGCACAAAATGTCTGAGTTTCAGACAATTCGCCAGGTAAGGCGGAAAGCGCTTAGTCATACTGCAAGTTCAAGTAAATGGGGCTTTTTGCATTCAAGTCACCAACGACGTGCCAGGATCATAATTTCAGACGAAATAGTTGAGGAATTCTAAAAAGTTCAACACAAACAATGTTTAATGTTGACGATTGAAACAATAACAACAGAAAAACACCTAACATACACTCTATTTATACACAAACATTTAGAAAGCAGTCTACCTTAACAACACCAAAAAGTTCCACGATTTTTCGCAGTTGATAGGAATGATGCCCCCATTTCAAAGTCAAAACTTATACTGGACAACCATATATCTAAACTCTTTTTGGTTGCATATAAAGCCACTGTTTTACATATAAAACACTTTAAAATAAAGCAGTGTTACTCGACAGCAACACTGCTTTCATTTTTTATGCAATGGATTTATCCATTGGCTTCATTTTTTTATGCAATGGATGTATCATTTGCGTCATTTCACAGTTATGGCTATGCTTATAACGCTCAAAATTCCACTGAAGGTTAAGAAATACCTATGAATTACACATTGAAGTTGTAGGCTGGTTCGTTATGAAACATGTTCAGTGGGCCTTTTTCGAGAAAATGAATTTAAAGTATCGTTTACGTAAAAAGAAACATCATTTTTGTGTCTTTAAAATAAAAACTTTAAAATAAAGTCGCATATAAAAACACATTAAAATAAAGCAGTGAGAATACATGGAACATTTTTTCACCATTTTTCAAACTTAAAAATGCGTCAGAGACATAAACATTTTTTTTTATCGGATATTTTAGACTTGAAACGTATATTACATTGGCACTTTAAAATACAATACTCGAACAATTATTTCTACGATAAGTCTCTGTTGATTTGGCCTCCTCCTTCAATCCTTAGGTATTCTAGAGCGCATCGACTACCTTCTGTTAATTCCGATAGATCAGGGTTCTAAATACGATATTAATTACCATTAATTTTAAATAAAAATAGATTATGCAAGTATTGTACATAAAAAAGTTAGATTTTTCTTTTCAACAATCACTTAATGACCCAAACCATGAAACATCTACACGATGAGTTTAAATTTTGGACGGTCAAGCTAAACATCGGTAAAATCTTTCCGTTTTGAGCCACAGTATATACTTTTTAATCTTCGATATTAAATACATGATATTGTATCGTTTTAACTACAAAATTTCCGAATGTTGACTCTTTCCACTATCACTCTAGGAGTTGTTATAGGTAAACACCAGAGAAAACTTTTCCCTCGGAAAAACCTATCTATATACTAGAAAAAGTTAACTATAAATAGTTTTTAAGACTATACCGTGTAGCTATATTAAATATAGAAAGCATAACGGAAAAAAAGAACTAATATTTTATTTAGGCTGTGAAAACAAAATTTATTTCCAATGTGTTTGATTTACTGAGCGATATGCTCGAGGTTGGCTACTAATATAATTTGAAACCCCACCACGGCTTACCTTTCTTATTTACTTTTCGTTGAAGAGTTCCCACTACACTCCAGTTTTAATGTTGTTTTTTTCCAAATATACTATTGCCTTTCTTTTAATTTTATTTTCTATATTTAATATACCTGGTAGGGGGAACATCTGTACTGCGGGCCTTAAAGTAACTTCGCATTCAAAATCACGCGACCCAGTTAATTTAGAAGATTCACCATGTTTGCTATAAAACTTACGTGTAATTCGTAAAAGGCATGATGTCAGTTGTATAGGCAGACGCCAACTTAAATGCATGCGTGTATTCAGAGTTCTTATGAGAATGTGACACTTTCTGCAGGCAGGATTTGTACCCAAAGTCCTTGAAGTCTGGATGATTCATTAATATTCGATTTTCTGTTAGGAAGTCGTAAACCCCTGCAACAAAGCACAAAGAATACATGATTTAAAAAACGGAAAAAGGACGGTTTGAATAATAATATATATGACTCGACGGGTAATTGGAGCAAGTTAGATTTAGTAATCAATTATCACATTAATACCTGAGTAATTTGAGAAGCACACACACAGACTACAAATAGTTTTGCATCATACCATTTTGAAGGTTGCCACATCAAGTAATTCGTCAATAGTGTTAATCTTTTCTTCCTCTCAGTATAGTGATGTGTTAACTCTGGATTTTAAGTGGAGGGGGTACGATATGTCGAAAAAGCCAAACTTGAAATAACTCCACAAAGAAAACTTAAAAACAAAGTTGTTCAAACTATTAAGTTACAGGTTAAATCTTTCAGAGGCAACGCTGTAGCGTTGCCTATAGTAAAGGCCATACGGCTTCAATGTTTTATTATTTTTTTTTTTTCAGATGCACTTCATACGGAAGAGGTCGTCATAGAAACTTCAAATGGGGCTCATTCGATTGGAAATCGAGAGTTCTAGTGCCCTTTTTAATAGTCGAAAATGATTGGAGGGCAACAAGAAACGCTCATCATTCCCCAAAATACATCCAATCAAAATTTTGAGATAGCCATTTTGTTCAGCGTAGTTGATTTCCAGATAGAAAATATGTTTTTGAGGAGGATAATCCCCCACAACCCTCAGGGCAAGGGTTTTAAGTTATGCCCTGGGGGCATATAAGGTTTTTATAGAAGGCGTTGTTGTAGAAACTTCAAAAAAGGCTCATTCGATTAGAAATTCAAAGGGCTAGTGCCCTTTTTAATAGTCAAAAGTGATTGGAGGGCAACTAGCCCCCCCCCCCACACGCCCATTATTCCCTCAAACACATCCAATCAAAATTTGAAGAAAGCCACTTTGTTCCGCGTAGTTGATTTTCAGATAGAAAATATGTTCTTGAGGAGAACACTCCCCCACAACCCTCAGGGCGAGGGTTTAAAGTTATACACTGGAGGCATATAAGGTTTTTATAGAAGGCGGTGTCGTAGAAACTTCAAAAAAGGTTTATTCGATTAGAAATTCAAAGGGCTAGTGCCCTTTTAACAGTCGAAAGTGATTTGAGGGCAACTAGCCCCCCTCTCACGCCCACCTTCTCTCCAAACACATCCAATCAAAATTTTGAGACAGCCATTTTATTAAACGTAGTTTGAATCGAATAAAATAACTACAAACAAGAGTTTGGGTATCGCCTCACTGCAGAAGCCTAAAACCCCGAACGAACAGAAATTAAAATTAACTATCTTACAAACATAAAGATAACCGATGCAAACATAAATAAATGAATAAATCTTATATAGCTTCGATATTTTTTACTATTTTCCCACCAGAGCTGCTTTATATGCAAGGGTTAAAATACCCTTTTGTTAAAAATAGTTGAAAGGTTAAGTAACAAAACTCTGGCGTCGACAAAACCCCCCAAGGCCCGGGGGCAGGAAGGGATTCTCGTATAAACTTCAGAGAGGGCTCATTTGATTGGAAATTGCTCTTAAGAGTAAAAATTGATCGAAGGGTAAATAACCCCCCCACGCCCTTTTCCCCCACCCCTTCCTTTGAATTAATTTTGTTTATACCTGAAGGCCCAATGAGAGTTAGAATGTTTTGGTATTAACACACACCTATTAGGCATCTGCTCTCCTCCCTAACAAGGAAAGAAACAGAGAGTGTAAGGCAGTGGCGGATCCAGGGGAGGGGTGAGGGGGCGCCCCCCCTAACGTAGTCTAAAGTAAAGTAGTTTACTTAATTAACGCAAGATTGCGTTAATTAAACTTGCTATTTTTTCAATCCATTCATTGTTGTCAATCGCTGTCCACAAGTTATGCAAGCTGTCTATTGTTCATATATAAGGTTTTTATCAAAGAGGTAATCGTATAGACTTTGAAAAAAGCCTCATTCGATTTCAATTGAAAGTTCTAGATCCGTTTTTTAAAGTCAAGAATAATCGGACAGTATGCAACCCCCTCTCCATGCCATAAAAACTTGAAACTTTTTGCAATCAAAAACGAACAAAAATTAATTAAAAAAAACTTTCCGAAAAATAAGTTTTTCAAAGAAAAGTAAAGACCATTTTAAAATTAAGCTCAGGAGATACAAAATACCTGTTAAAATTCAAACTCAAAACAACCAGAAATTACTATAAAAGAATAAATGAAACCCAAAACGAACAGAAATTAAATAAACAATCACAGCAAAAAACACACAAGTAATAATATAAATGAATAAATAGATCTTAAAGCGAGTAATGCTTAGATTGAATATGAAAATCAAGCTTAAAACGAACAGAAATTAAATAAACAATCAATGCGAACAAACATACAATATATATTAATCTAAATGAATAAATCAATCTTAAAACAAGTGAAATTTAAATTGAATATGCAAATCAAGTTTGAATCAAATAAAAATAACTACAAACAAGAGTTTGGGTATCGCCTCACTGCAGAAGCCTAAAACCTACTGCGTATTGGCGCTTTACTGAAAACGAATTATATTACAAATATTTTCTTTTTTACTTAATATTGAAGATAAATATTAAAATTACAGTAAAATTTTGAACTGATGAGCTTTCAGCAATTAATATCATTATACATAAAACATTCAGTTTAATTTATTAGTTCTTTCCAAGATTGGTCAAGACAAATATAGTTTCACTACAAAAAAAATTTAGATACTGCCCCCTTCTTTAACTGTAAAAACCTAAAGCCTTCTGCGTCATTGGCGCTTCACTGAAAACGAATTACTCGTATATTACAAATAAATTACAGTGAAAAACAAATCTTGAACTGATGGACCTTTCAACGATTAATATCATTATATATCAAATATTCAATTTGATTTTGTTTATACTTTCCAAGACTGTTCAAGACTCATATAGTTTTCAGTAAGGCGCCAATGACGCAGTAGGTTTTAGGCTTCTGCAATGAGGCGATACCCAAACTCTTGTTTGTAGTTATTTTTATTCGATTAAAACTTGATTTGCATATTCAATTTAAATTTCACTTGTTTTAAGATTTATTTATTCATTTACATTATTACTTGTGTGTTTTTTGCTATGATTGTTTATTTAATTTCTGTTCGTTTTGGGTTTCATTTATCCTTTAATAGTAATTTCTGGTCGTTTTGAGTTTGAATTTTAACAGGTATTTGTATCTCCTGAGCTTAAGTTTAAAATGGCCTTTACTTTTCTTTGAAAAACTTATTTTTCGGAATTTTTTTTTAAATTAATAATTGAAAAACCATGGTCTTTGACTATACATCGCAGACTTTGCTGAAATCTATTGCAGGCAAAAACAACAGGGAAATCCGAAAACTTCAGACCATTATAGAAAAACAAAAGACAGTTTTTGGGTAAGCACAAAAACGATATAACTGGCAGTTGCCTCCAGAAATTTTGAGCCTGCGATTACAGATGATATGAACGAATTGTTTACTACTGAACAATAGGACTGCAAGTGGAGAAATGGAGAAATGCAAGGGGTTAGAAGGCATCATACTAGGCCCTCCACGATAGGAAAAGTAAAAGTTTTGCGTTATTTTCTTCCGGTTTTTGCTTTGCACCCAAGGGGACAACCATGAAAGATGTTGAACATCCAGCAGAATCTCATCAGCCACAGGTCATTCTTAAATACAGACATGCTTAATTTATGTATTAACAAGATTTTTACACAAGATTTTTAACTCATTCACTCTTTTTTATTCCTTCATTTTTTACATCTTTGATTTTGATTCTTTTCATTTCTTGATATTCTATCAGATTCTATCTATTTCTATTCTATGGGTTACCGTGCTGCCTTAGCTAACATATAATATAAAAAATTAAGTAAGGGTTCATCATTTCTACTGTTTTCAAGGCGAATTCCTTAAACATATGTTTTTGTAGGGATTTTCTAATGAACAGCAGCAAAGGGACAATACCCCCGGGAACAAGAATCCATTGAATATTGTATATGAATAAACATGAGATTATTACCATTGAAATCCCAGCGAAGAAACCTACTGACATCACTTGCCCCCTCCTCCCAGCTTGAGTAATTTCTTGGTGGCACTGATGACCCTCCCTCTCTTTTTGCCGGTAGTCATGTGAGTGTAATGTTTGTTGTTACACAGAGAAAGATTCTCTGCAATAAGAGTGGTGCTATTACTCCCTGCACCAATATTACAGGCGTATTCCAAAACTATTCTCAGAAGTCAAGAGGAATTATAGTTTAATTTCATGACCTCCCCCAAACCTCCTTCTATATTTATCTCAAGGCTCACGGAGTTACGAAATTTGGGCATAGAACCACGCTTTTGAGGCTTCAAGCCAACTCCCCTCACGCACAGAGTTATACTCACGCACAATTACACACCTTTGTATATAATTTTATCAAGTCCCAAATGGACAAACTTGTTATAAGAAGATCATTACTGTCTTTGAAACTGGAAATCTCTTTTTAATATGGCTTTTCTACTGAATATCTTAAAAATTTCGCTCGATTGCTTTTTAACACCATTTGGTTGAAAATTGTCGTTTTGCGGTGAAAAATGGAAGAAAACACCTCATTGATGTGGCACAATCTCTTTTGCTGCTTAAAAAGGCAATTAAGCGAGTACTGTCCTTTTAAGAGATCCTTCTTCTGATATTCTAAAACGACTGGTCCGATACGGTCATAACTGAGGAAAAGTGTTTTGTCAACGATTGTATTTTATTGTAAAACTATGTTTGGTTAATTAGAAAAGGCAGTAGAAATAGCGATTTCCTTTCAAATGATCCCTTAAACATCTCTCAATGATGTTTCAGCGCCCCACTAAAGACCAAAAAAAAAGAAGGGGAAGAAGAGCAAAATAAGGAGATAAATCTTTGCTTTCCACACAAACAAAAATAGTTTTCTTTATTATTCAAGTTGGTGGACTGTGATTCTTCCAAATGGGGTTTTTGGCTACGGATATTCTAGTGGTGCAGTTCTCATTTCGATCCGAAACCATTTTCGTGGAGTTTCCGGCTATTTTACGAAATTCATATAATTTTTTTTTCACAATAAGCTTGCACAGCAATTGTATTACCATTCCGAATAAACTATATGAACTTCAAGTGGTGATTCTTCCTCACTTTTTTTTTCAAAACACGTATTTAAATTTTCTCTTACTATGGCCTAGAATTCGCTCAATACTAGGTTTCAACAGGTGCTGCCACCCTGATTAAACCCGACTCGCTCCTTACTTACAGTCGGCTACCACGAAATATTTGATTCGCTTGTAAAGTTCACCATCATAATCATTATTGGGTATATGAATTTATAAACCCCACAAGTGTCACAGCACAAGGGTAAGATAATCTCCTGCTATGAAGGACCGAATCCAACCCAAAATGTGGCGAAAAAATTCAAGGTGAGGCCAAATAAAATTCATCAATACGGGACTTGGTTCGTTGTGATAAATTTTTCGCTAATTTTGTGCTTCAGAAATTCCGATATATGCGATTATCACAGCAGCATCGCTTCAAAATATGCAATCCTTTCAGGTGACGTCCATTCTTGTTGATTTTAAGGAAATAATTTAGCAATTGTTCTCCAGAATGACTTACTTACCGGCCCAAGACATTATGATGGTTCAATCCCATAAACAGCATACAAATTTTCATCATATTTCCTCTATTTTCATTTTAATAAAAAAATAAATCATATAATACAAATCTTAAATTTGTATAGGTTCAATTTGATACGAGGTCCCATACTGTGGCAACGAATTCTAGCAGTCACTTTCGGTAGCGCAGATCGTTTTGAAGTCAAATCCTCTATTTCTATGGAAAGTCTCATCACAACGGTGCTACGGTAACTCCAACTAGGGACATCGCTGAAATTAATACGAAACAAGGTTTTGTCAGTTGTTATAAATTTTTCGCTCATTTCATTCTTCAGAAACTATGATATATGCGATTATCAAAGCATCATCTATTCAAAATACGACCTATCGCTGATTAAAGATTGTTGAATGTTCATCATATTTTATGGTTGCCCCATTAGGGGCAACCAAGTAGAAAAAGAATCCTAGTCCATTTGGCTGATGCCGTTTTCATTTCAATCCGATACATCTTTTTTGTGGGGTTTCAAGCTATTATTCGAAACTCCCATAGATTTGTTTTTACAATAAACTTTTAGTACTAAGATTAATCTAAACAATAGTTTCCAATCCTAAATCAGCTCTGAATGGTGATTGTTCCTCACTTGAAAGCTTTATTCCAAACGTATTTTTAAATTTTTCGTTAAAATGGACTAGGGTTCATTCTTTACTTAAGTTGCCCCTAGGGGGACAACCATGATATGTATTCAAATAGGCATTATTCGGCATTATAAACCAACTGCTCATTAGTAAAAGCCTAAAAAAAGAAGGATGCAAAACAACAACTTTACCTATAACTTAGGGTCTTATCCAGACATCAGGGGGGGGGGGGTAAAAACGTGTGAACTGTGTTGAAAATATAATAAATTGTCTGCTACAAGTTTTGGAGTTTTGGAGGAGGTTCCAAGTCCCTTCAATGTGAACATAACTGTTAGTATCCATACCTGTTAGAAAGGAGTAACACCTAGTTCGAAAATGCTTTGTAGTGCATGATTATGCCTAATATTATTTGAAAAAACAAAAAACTGATGCATTAAAAATTTCTAAAACCTGGACACTTTAGTGTGAAATCAAGAACTATGAGAAAATTTATCGTATTTAATCCTTTTTTAGATCACATTTGTTGCACAAAGACATCTTGCAGAGTCAACTTTTATCGATGCTACAGTTAATAAATATGTGTTTGGTTTGTTATTAAGTATTATTAATTAAAATAAACTTGTTCAGTAAAAGACATTTTTTAAAGAAAAGTAAAGAACTACATTGAACCCAAGACGTGCGGAAATAAAATCAAGTAATAATTCAAGAATGAAACGAACATAAATCACTATCAATAAATAAATGGAACCCAAAACGAATAGAAATTACAATAACTTAAACTTAAAATGAACAGAAACTGCCACAAACAGTAGAAGGGTTAACACCCTTTATGCCATGCAAAGACCAGAACTTCACCTGCACTTTACTGAAAATATTTGTTATTTTGAGCTGAGAAGCTTTTATTGTCATAGCATCAACAAAAAAAGACAATAATCATATTAACCAAAATTACTGAAAAGGTCTAGTGAAATGCAGATTGACAATGTAATATACATTGATATTTATTCTTGAAAATCTCAGCAATATTGTCTTTATTAACGTTATCAAAGAGAGAACAACATAAATGAATTTGGTTTATAAAATGATTACAAAATGGAAAGAAAGCTTATCTGAGGAGGTCATCCGCCAGCAGATCAATACTACAAACAGATATACTTCTTTGTTCAGTGTATACTTTCTGCTAGACACTGTTTACTCGTGTTTTTGTAGAGCCAAAAGGAAGTATGCTACGCACGTTTACAAAGAATTTCCATCTAGGATTTCAATCAAAGCCTTAATTAAGTATAGACAAAGATTGTCACCTGATTCAGGCAGTGAATTCAAGTCACCACAGAGAAGGAAGCTAGTGGTGGACGGGTCAAGGCTTTTGCGGAGATTTCGGCCGCTTTCCAACATAAACTGCTTCAGCTCATGCATAAGCATCATCGTCTGAATCAATTTAACATCACAGTATTCTGGATCCCAGTGAATGTGAGCTGTGCAGACAACAAGAGGCTGATGAATCTGCTTTGAGTCCGCTGGGAAACCTGAAATAATAGTTAATTATATTACCTTTACGTAAATACTAAAGTGATCAGAGCTGTTTAACCAAAACAATTTTGACTGAGCATTCAATTGTATCTACAAGGCAGTGACTGTTTTGGCATGTAAAAACTCGGACTAAAAGAAATGTGATAACATCAAGGGTGATAGTCACTGCAAAATACATAGTTTTCGTCATTACCCAATTTAAAATCAAACACTTATTATACCAGCGTACCAGCTCTTCAAGACAGTTTTTGAACTAATCAATAGTCTTTGTTTCAGCACATACATTGACATATCCAGGGGGGGTGGGGGGGGAGAATGACAATTCTGTTAGTTGATTATCTAAAAAGGTTAAAAGAATCTTTTAAGGTTAAACCCTCGAAAAAGAATATGATTTAAAGGAAGGTGTTACTCCACGGATCAAAACTTGAGAATAGCCTAATAACCTAGTAGCCTAATAGCCTCGCAATAATAGTCTAACGAAGAAATATAAAACATTTACTCCATTTTACAAGAAGCACACCATTTTTCATGAAACAATGTAGAAAAATAGACTATTCTCAATTGACAAATAGTTTGTATTTATACTGCTTACTAGAATCTTCTTTATATTTGGGCCGTTCCCTCTGGCTATGGATTTTTTTTAACTGCTGGTAGGTTTCAAGAAAAAAAAATTCCATTTAAACCAATCCACAGAGGAAAATATACCGACTCTTTGGAGAAAAACGGTTCACACTCAACCGCAATGCACAACATAGACCAGCAAACAAACTGAAAAAAAAGTCCTAATGTGCAAGTCTTGGAGTTCCATCGCCAAACCTTTTCTGTCTTGGAATAAAAATAACTGAATTTAGAAATAACTGAACTAAAACACAACTGAATTTATAATGGAATTAAAACCGTATATTATAATTATTACAATCAGTTATAATGAAATTAACTGAATTTCCATCCCCTAACCTTTGATTAGAAAATTAAAGCATTGTCTATTTCAGTAAGCTATATTTGCTGAAATAGGAGGGTAGGCACATTGATTACGTGTGTTTACTGTCAATAATGAATGTCTCTGAACATAGAACTGCATTCGTTTGGAAGAATGTTACGGCAGAAAGTTTCTTCAGGGTTATTGCTAAACGCAAACACCGCGAAGACCCGTAAAGCTTCTTATGAGGAAGCGCTTACTTTTGTAGAAAAACATTGATTCTTAAAGTAAAGAAAGATGGTAACATCTAAGTAAACGCGTTTAGTACACCAGAGGTGGCAATTGTGGGGAGGCAGGGGGTGGGGCAAATGCTCCCCAGGCCTTTTTACCCCCTAGATTTGAGAAATACATCTTTTGGTATTTTCATCGAAAAAAAAAACAAAAAAAAACCTGCCACATATTTTAAAAGTACATTTTTTTGTATATTAATTTTTTTAAGTTAAGAAGTCCCCTCCCCCAACATTTTCGTGAATTGGTCCCCCTATAGAATTTTCCACCATTCTATATTTTTCAAGAATATTCATTGTCACTCTTGAAATCAGCTACGTAAAACCTGTGTAAAAGCACTTGGAGTGTTGCAGAAAAAATATTGAGTTCACATGAATATTGAACTAAAACAGCAGGGCTTAAATATTGCAAAAATCAAATGAATACATGACATTTTTTGCACCCTTTTTCACCACTGATCCTCTCTCACTGATTTTACGTCATATATTTCCATCAGCACATTTACCAAATAAAAAATAAAAAATTGAGCCAGTAAAATATTTTTACCGACTGGCTGAAAACATTGGGGGGCGTCCCCCTCCCTCCATAAGTGACGTCCCTGTGTACTAATATTATACTAACAATTAAGTTTTCAACCTTGTGGCTTGGATGCGTTCTAAATGTTGACAGCTAGATATGAAAGATGATTACCGTTACTCCAGGCGGCTTCGTTCGTTTCCAAAATGGCAGCAAGTCCAATATTGTCTTTGGTCATGACTCTATTTAACATGTCGTCAGAACCTTCAGCATTCGCCATTGCTAACTGATTGAATTCAATAAGCCGATCTGATACCAAAGAAAATCTAAAAGGTTAATTATCTTGAGAAATCACAAAATAACAAAAAAGAAACACCAAAAAAAAAAAAAAAAACATAATCGTGTGTTGATAAGTACATTAGCAGAAACATTTTTCAAGAGGGGGAGCGGGGTCTAAAAAAGCAGTCAGAAAAAGTCGATTACAAACAATTATGAAAATCCAGAAAGCTTTTATTTGAGCGTCCAGAGTACATCCTCGCTTGGCGGTGGACTAATAAACTATCAATACAAACTAAGAAACTGAACTCCTTAGGCATAAGGTAAAATATATCAAATAGTGTTGTAACTGTAGGAAGGGCTAAGGACGATAGCAGTGGCGTATCCAGGATTTTGTTTCGGGGGGGGGGCGTCAGTCCACCTTTTTATAGCAGTCATGTGAGCAAGAAAATTATCTATCATAGTGCAAGATTTCAGGCGGGGGGTAGGGGGGGTAGCTAGGTAAAGAAATTAAAAGTACACACTTGTCATGAGTATTTCTAGTTGTAGACTTTTTTTGTTTGAGAATGGATGACAATATTTTGCCAACAAAGTCAGAATTAAAAAAAAGTTAGAGCAGTGAGAGTTTCTATTTTGGGCGAGTAGTTGTTTTGGAACTGCCACGAAGCAGCAGAATTTAGAAAATATAAAATAAAGAAGTGCATTATTCCTTATATTTGCCTATGGGACCCTTGTTTTAGAGAACCAAATAAATAAAAATAATATTATACCAAAGACAATTGCCCAGAATTTGGTTTCGGAGGGGTGGGGCCTCAGTCTACCAATTATAACAGCCATGAAAGCAAGACATGTATTGATATTAACATTGTTTACAGAGGATAAAGCACAATTAAAATTTAAAAAACAGAATCAACTGCACTTAGAGAAACGAGCAACGAAAGACGACCTAACCTCTCACAGTAATAGCCGCCGGTCTTTTTTGGCTGCAAATCGATCAAAAATTTGGTCAGCATCGACCTGGATATCGTGGTTCAGGGTCATGTGAGCTAGTCCGTTCAGACGCTCCTCGCCCGTGGAGCTCCACAGACAGGTTTTTAATCGCTTAAGACAGCTAAAGCTCCTCTCAGCAGAAGCGGTAGTCACTGGTAATGTCTGAAAAATCGTCAAAAGCCTTCAAATGCATGGGGAAAATCTTGCATCGCATGACGCAAGAGTCAAAGCAACAGTTGATGGTTTCTCAGACTTTCCGAGTCACTTCTGTTTCCAAAGGACTAACTCACTTTCGAGCGCACGTCTACCCCTGTGAAATCCCTCGTAAACAGCAACAGCGTTCACAAATTCATTAATATTTAATGACTCGTTGTTAGCTGGCAAAAGCCTTCCAATTTTGAAAGATGCCTCCTGATGGCGCAAAAATCTTTGATCAAGTTCTTCAATAAGTGAAGCAAAGTAAGGTTCGAACAATGACTCGCGATAAAAAACCTTGATGGACTCATTATCGTTGATGGATGTTCGGCGGATAGACCTTGGAACAGCCGGAGCCACATTTACCTCTTGTGCAAGCTCATAGGCTTTCTGAAAAATTGTTTCAAAATCATTTTGTTTTGACTGCAGTAAAGTATCAGAACATAGCTTAATATGCCGACAGCACTCAACTAAGTCTAAATCTTCGGCTTGCAGCGCCTTAGAGACAGAGAGAATTATGGCACTAACAAACTCTAGCATAGCCAACGTGAACATAAAACTAAATTCGGTTGCTGCTGAAATCAACGCATTCGCTTTTGAAATAACTTCCGTATCACACCGTATGCTACCAACTATATCCTCAAGTACGGAAATAATCGCACAATACAAAGACATAAAAACTGAAGCCACAAAGAAAGCCACAACAGCGTGGATCTTTTTATTGGTGTTATGGAGCCGTCAGAAGTCTTGACAAGACAAAACCTAGAATTCTTCATGTTCGTCACAGGCTCACTAACCCAATTTTTCTCAACTTGGTGTTTCACAAAGTGAGCAATCACTGGCAAATCTTCAAAGATGCCCTCACTTTCCGAGCCCGATTCAGTGTCAGTCACGGAAGCCTTTTCCTGCTTATCGGACAGAGTATTTTCCTCTGAGTCATCGTCTGAGTCACTGTCGTGAAGTACAGAAAGACGAACATTCGGTACTTGGTGACCGAAAGCAGAAAGTATGTCGTCGGGTATCAAGGCTTTCATTATTCGCTGGCTTTCAATATGAGCTCGCCCTAGCTCGAGCTTGATTTCATCGTCCCCGGGCAAAGAAACATCGGAACTGACAGACACAACACCAATGGATCTAACTCGCTTGGCCTTGGGCAAGGACAACTGTTCATTAGAATATTGAGCTTCAAAATCCGTTATACTTTCATATCGACGAATTCGATGTAGAAGTTGGAGGAACGAAAAGTTTATTACAGTACTGTAAGTGCTGGTTTGAGACCACATCTTACTATAAAAATCTTCATGGTTGGCTATTCATGTCGGAGAGTTTGAAAAGACGTTCGAGCCCCAGCCGTTTGAATCGACGAATGAGAAGCACTAGGGAATGAATATTTATCTCTAGGCAATGGTAAAGGTTTGTGGTAATAAAATTCACGTTCAAAGCATAATGTCTACTTTTTAGGACCCAGGATCTACAATGTCGAACGCAGTAAACAACACGACCAAGTAAAGATAACCTCTCAAGAGGAGAAAGTTTGCCGTCGTAAAAAACGCGCCGTACGCTTTCCATAAGCCAAAGATAAAACTGTGTTCCTTCGCTTCCAGTAACACGCTGCTTCAGGTGTGCCGGAGGCACAGCCGGAGGCACGAAGGAAGGGACACCTGCGACGGTCAGTTATTAGCCCCTCGGTTGGAGCATCATGTAGTGTGACCTTAACAGAAAAGTACCAAGAAAATGCTCTCTACCCGACTGTTCCAAGGCTTCAAAGATTGCCCTTGAATCGTTAAATTACTCATTTTATTACTTATCTCGCTGTTCCTGGACAAACATCAATTTTGGCAATTAAATCATAATCGGAAGAACTATCGCCTCTTAGTCTGATTCCTTATCGCAATTCCTTCATCGCAGAGAAGCTAGTGCTTATAGCTCCGAGGGTTAAATAGTGAGAAAAATTTCTTGACATCTTGTTTGATTACAGGAGGCGATTGCACGTTTGATGATAAAATAATGATATAAGCTTGCCGGAGAAATGGATAGCCATTTAACAAGAAATGAAAAAAGGAATGGGTGTTGCAAATAACTTAAAAGCGTGAATATTTCGGAACTTACTATATTGGCACTTTAAAAAAAGAAGAAAAGAAATTTCGGGGGGGGGGGGGGGGGCGGCGCCCCCCCCCCCCTCCTGGATACGCTACTGGACGATAGATCCCTCTCAAAGAAAAAAAAAACTTAACTGTAATTAATATTAACATTTAATTTCCTTTAATGCCTATTACTGTGGTTAATTCCTTGTGAAAGTAAAATATTGGTCGATACTACAGAGAATAATAATAATAATAAAAACCTCAATTTAACTCAGAAATATTGATGAAATTTTAAAGAATACCAGTAAGCACACCATACTGAAATGTGTACTAAATTTGTATAGATGGAAATCTGCCTATTTTCTTATGCAGTGGTTGCATGCAGCTCAAGCTGGACTTTTATGCCTAAATATGGACTTCTGACCAGCACTTGTTTAGGCATGGAAATCTAGGTGGACATCCATACTGCTATTTAGCACAAATGGTAAATATGGCGACAAAATAAGTTTCATGACTGGCAAAGTTTGCTGTCAGGACGTTGAGTTCAAAACTCTAGAACTAGACTCTTGTCGAAAATTTCTATTAGCCAAATTTTACATGAGAATAGCAGTTTCCTGTACAATATGTCTGGGCATGAAAATCCAGCAGGACATGCATGTTCAGGGAGTTAAATTTATATAATGCAGAAAATACCAGAAATTTTCTTCATATTCTAATAGAAGTTCTAGTGTCCAGCTAAACTCAAAACAGTATTACCGTAATTTCAATGTCATTAAACTCCCAAAACTCTAATAGTTCATCATCTCCGAAAGCCACCGTCTGGTTAGTTAAGTGAAAACATACGGCTGGCAATATTATTTGAGCTAAAAACTAGTCCCGAGAACAAAGTTAAACCTCTTGTTCAGATTGCTGTATAGTTGTTTGGATGCATCCAGCAAAATTACATCTTTGACTTGACTTATGTCTCCTGCCGGGCGCTGCTCGGCGTAGAGAGTGACGTCTGCCTCCTCCATCCACTTCGGTCCATGGCAAGCGTTTGCACATCGCTCAACCTGATATTTGCCATCGCTAGGAACTCGGACAGGCTGTCAGACCATCGTTTCTTCGGTCGGCCGCGAGGTCGCTTCCAACCGGCTTTGACAGGGTTGAAGTCATGGATCGTTTTCGCAGGTATGTGTGGAGGCATTCGAAGTAGGTGTCCGAACCATCGTAGTGTTCGCTCGGCTGCTTGGGTCGAAAACCGAGACTGCTTGGTGAGCTGCAGCAGCTTCTCATTGCTGACAAAGTCGAACCATCGTAGACCTTCGATCCTCCTCAGGCTCTTCGACTGAAAGACATCAATTGTCTTGAGGGTTGCGGCTGAAGCTTGCCACGTCTCAGCTCCATAGAGCATCACAGAGCCGACGAGGGCGTTGAAAATCCGCAGCTTCGTTGTGCGACTGATGTTCGGTTTTCGCCAGAGGTGACGGTTCAGTCTGCCCATGGCAGAAGACGCTTTGGATATTTTCGCTTGTAGTTCAGAAAGAAGCGAGCCATCTGAAGAAATTATGGAGCCCAGGTAGGTGAACCTTTGGACAACTTCGATGCTAGTGGTGCTATCCAGGCTAACTGAAGGATTGGCAGCAGGAGAGGATGGGTCTATGGCCATAATTTTCGTTTTAGTCCAGTTTATCTGCAGTCCTACTTTTGCAGCCTCTTCTCGTAGGATTCGAAGCGCTTCCAGCAACTGCTCCATGGAGTCCGCCAGAATGGCCAAGTCATCGGCAAAATCAGCATCTGTAATGACACGATCTCCAAACTTGAGTCCAAAGCTGAGACGTGAAGTAGTCCTAGTCATAACGTAGTCTATGATGACATTGAAGAGCTCTGGGGCAACTGCACATCCTTGGCGCACTCCTGTCGTGATTTGGAAGAACGGGCTGCGGCGGCCGTTCACTTGAACACAGCTCTCCGTCCCATGGTGTAGAGCTTTGAAGAGTCTACATCCATTCTGGTTTAAATATTTGAACGATTTTCTATTGCATTTTAAAGCCAATCTTTACAACTCTTAGAAAATTTCGGTAGGCAAGGTCAATTTTGGTAGACAAGGAACAGTACGCTCAAACTTCTTTACATAGTTGAGTTACAGCGAACCCAATCAGCTGCAGTAGTTCAAAAGGAAGTGCTTGCAATTATTTTCTAGTGCGGATCTATACACAATTCTTTCAAACTGATCAGTTTAGATTAGCTTGTCGGACCAATTTTCCAGTACCTTTTAAAACATTCAGATGCATCTAGTTTTCCTAAAATATAAAATTTGTCCTTTTCTCGCTTGTACACAGTGGCGATTCTGTCCTCTCTAGAGCCCGGAGCAAAATCTTGATTAGCGCCCCCCCCCCCTCCCTTCTTCGGTCTAAAAAATTTGCCGGCCAAATTTTAACAGCATTTTCATTTATTAACAAAATTGCTCCTTTATCTAAATCTGACCTTTCTTAATTTATATGGGAAAAAGGA
>JAQQPU010003737.1:24847-42430 GCA_029168905.1 Artemia sp. Kazakhstan ARC1039 | reverse complement strand
AAAAAAACACATTGTGCCCACATCGTTCTTTGCTTAGATAGCGCTATCGCGGTGCCTGTGATATGTTGTTATTAAGTTAGTGTTCTTTATAATCTTTTACGATGCGGCACCAGTGTGAACTTTGCAGAGAGCTTGGTTGTTGGCGTACGACACACTGATGAAGACGCAACAGCTAGAGAGCACATATTATAAACAGTGGAATATAAATCAAAGAAATGTCTGGGCCTAGCTAACAGATTTGAGCATAGAATTTGAAAAGCTGGTCTCAAAAATAAAATATGTTTTTGAGGAGAACACTCCCCCACAGCCCTTAGGGCAAGGGTTTTAAGTTATGCCCTGGGGGCATATGAGGTTTTTATAGAAGGTGTTGTCGTATAAACTTCAAAAGAGGCTCATTCGATTGGAAACTCAAAGGGCTAGTGTCCTTTTTAATGGTCAAAAGTGATTGGAGGGCAACTAGCCCCCCCCCACGCCCATCATTCCTCCAAACACATCCAATCAAAATTTTGAGGTAGCCATTTTGTTCAGCGTAGTTGATTTTCAGATAGAAAATATGTTTTTGAGGTGGATACTCCCCCACAACCCTCAAGGCAAGGATTTTAAGTTATACCCTGGGGGCATATAAGGTTTTTATAGAAGGCGGTGTCGTAGAAACTTCAAAACAGGCTCATTCGATTGGAAATTCAAAGGGCTAGTGCCCTTTTTAATAGTCGAAAGTGATTGGAGGGTAATTAACCCCCCTCTCACGCCCACCTTTTCCCCAAACACATCCAATCAAAATTTTGAGACAGCCATTTTATTAAACGTAGTTTTAAGTTCTTGAAATTAGGTCTTTGAGGATGACAACTCCCCCACAGTCCTCAGGGCAAGGGTTGTAAGTTATGCCCTGGGGGCATATAAGGTTTCGTATAGACAACGTTGTCGTAGAAACTTCAGAAAGTGCTCATTCGATTGCAAATTTAAATGGCTAGCTCCCTTTTTTATTGTCGAAAGTAATTCTAAGGCAACTGTCACCCCATCCACTCCCACCATTTCCCCAAACATATCCAATCAAAATTTTGGTATAGCCATTTTTGCAACGTAGTCGAAAGCTCTGGAAATTATATGTTTGAGCACGAAACTCCTCCCCCCTCCCACAGTCTGAGGGGCAAGGGTTATAAGTTAAGCCCTGGGGGCATAAATGGTTCTTATGGAGGGAATTCTCGTATAAACTTCAGAGAGGGCTCATTTGATTGGAAATTGAAATTTCTAGTTCACTTTTTAAGCGTTAAAAGATATTGGAGGGTAACCAGCTCCCTCCCCCCCCCCCAAATGCTTCTTTCCCAAATGCACCCAATAAAAATTTTAAGATAGCTATTTTGTTAAAAATTGTTCAAACATCATATAACAAAAATTCCGGTGTTGACACAACCCACCAGGGCCCAGGGGCAGGCGTTGTAAGTTTTTCCCTGGGGAAAAACATATTTTCTATCTGGAAATCAACTACCCTGAACAAAATGGCTATCTCAAAATTTTTATTGGATGTGTTTGGGGGAATGATGGGCGTGGGGGGAGGGGGACTAGTTGCCCTCCAATCACTTTCGACTATTAAAAAGGGTACTAACCCTTTGAATTTCCAATCGTATGAGCCTCTTTTGAAGTTACTACGACAACGCCTTCTGTAAAACCTTATATACCCCCAGGGCATAACTTAAAACCCTTGCCCTGAGAGTTGTAGGGGAGTGTCCTCCTCACAAAGATAGTTTCTATCTGGAACCCAACTAAACTGAACAAAATTACTATCTCAAAATTTTGATTGATGTGTTTGGGGGAATGATGGGTCATCCAATCACTTTTGACTATTAAAAAGTGCACTAGCCCTTTGAATTTCCAATCGAATGAGCTTGTTTTGAAGTTTCTACGACAACGCCTTCTGTAAAACCTTATATACCCCCAAGGCATAACTTAAAACCCTTGCCCTGAGAGTTGTAGGGGAGTTTCCTCCTCAAAAAGATATTTTCTATCTGGAACCCAATTACGCTGAACAAAAAGGCTATCTCAAAATTTTGATTGGATGTGTTTCGGGGGAAAATGGGCGCGGGGGCGAGGTCTTTGAGGATGACAACTCCCCCACAGTCCTCAGGGCAAGGGTTGTAAGTTATGCCCTGGGGGCATATAAGGTTTCGTATAGACAACGTTGTCGTAGAAACTTCAGAAAGGGCTCATTCGATTGCAAATTTAAATGGCTAGTTCCCTTTTTTATAGTCGAAAGTGATTCTAAGGCAACTGTCATCCCATCCACTTCCACCATTTTCCCAAACATATCCAATCAAAATTTTGGTATAGCCATTTTTTTCAACGTAGTCGAAAGCTCTGGAAATTATATGTTTGAGCACGACACTCCTCCCCCCCCCCCCCCACAGTCTTGAGGAGCAAGGGTTATAAGTTAAGCCCTAGGGGCATAAATGGTTCTTATGGAGGGAATTCTCGTATATGGAGGGAATCCCCAAATGCTTCTTCCCCAAATGCAACCAATAAAAATTTTAAGATAGCTGTTTTGTTAAAAATAGTTTAAACATCATATAACAAAAATTCCGGTGTTGACACAACCCACCAGGGCCCAGGGGCAGGCGTTGTAAGTTTTTCCCTGGGGAAAAACATATTTTCTATCTGGAAATCAACTACTCTGGCATATATGAGTCTTATGGATGGGATGCTCGTATTAACTTCAAAGAGGGGTCATTTGATTGGAAATTGAAAGTTCTAGTTCACTTTTTAAGAGTCAAAAGAGATTGGAGGGCACCTAGCCCCCCCCCCCTCCACGCCCTTTTTTCCTCAAACCCTTCCGATAAGGACTTTGAGATAGCTTTTTTTTAAATAGTTCAAAGACCATATAACGAAAACTCAGGGGTCAAGACAGCCCCCCAGGGCCTGAGGGCAGGTTTTGTAAGTTGTGCCCTTGGGGAATATATGGTACTTATTGAAGGGATGCTTGTAAAAAATTCAAAGATGGCTCATTTGATTGGAAATTGAAAGTTCTAGTTAATTTTTTTCAAGTGAAAAGAGATTGGAGGGCAACTAGCCCCCCTCCACGCCCCTTTTTCCCCAAATGCATCCAATAAAATTTTTGAGATAGGCATTAAGTTAAAAGTTTCTCAAAAGGCAGATAACAAAAACTCAGGTGTCATCAAAACTCCCCAGGGCCCGGGGGCCGGCGTTGTAAGTTATACTCTGGGGCACATATTGTTCGTATGAAAAGGATGCTCGCATAAACTTCTGAGAGGGCTCATTTGATTGGATATTGAAAGTTCGAGCTCACTTTTTAATAGTCAAAAGGGATCCGAGGGCAGCTATCCCCCAACCCATCTGATGAAAATTTCGAAGTAGACATCTTGTTAAAAATAGTTCAAAGGTCGGATAAGAAAAAATTCGGTGTCAATAGAACCCCCCAGGGCACAGGCGAAGGCGTTCTAAGTCATGCTTCAAGGACATGTATGGTTCTTATGAAAGGAATGCTCGTATAAACTTCATAGTGGGCTCATTTGATTGGAAATTGAAAGTCCTAGTTCTCTTTTAAAGAGTCAAGAGAGTTAAACTAGCCCCTCCCCCCGCGCTCTTTTCCACCAAACCTGTCCCCTGCAAATTTTGAGATAGGCAGTGTTTTGGAAATTGTTCAAAAAAATTAGACAACAAAAACACCCCCAGAGCCCGGAGGATAGGCGTTGTAAGTGTTGTCCTGGGGGCGTATATGCTTCTTATGAAAGGGATGTTCGCATAAACTTCAGAAGGGGCTCATTTGATTGGATATTGAAAGTTCTAGTTCAATTTTTAAGAGTCAAAAGATATTCGAGGGCAACTATCCCCTCCCGCCCTCCACGCCTTTGGGCGTATCGGATGGATAAACCCATCTGATAAAAATTTCAGGTGACCATTTTGTTAAAAATAGTTCAACCATCAGATATTAAAACTTCAGGGTCGACACAACCCCCAAGGGCCCAGGGATAGGCGTTGTAAGTTATACTCTGGGGATATATGTGGTTCTTATAGAAGGGATGCTCGTCTAAATTTCAGAGAAGGCTCATTTGATTGAAAATAGAAAGTTCTAGTTCACTTTTAAAGAGTCAAAGGAGACCGAAGCTTAATCTAGTCCCCCCACGCCCTTTTTCCCCAAACCCATCCGATAAAAATTTTGAGAGAGCAATATTGTTAAAAATAGTTCAAACATCAGATTATAAAAACTCCGAGCTCAGCAGATACAAATACCTTTTAAAATTCAAACTCAAAACGACTAGAAATTACTATTAAAGAATAAATGAAACCCGAAACAAACAGAAATTAAATAAGTAATCATAGCAAAAACCTACAACAAGTAATAATACAAATAAATAGATCTTAAAGCGAGTAATGCTTAGATTGAATATGAGTATCAAGCTTAAGATGAAAAAAAAATATTTTCCTATTGAAGTATAAATGAAACTTAAAACGAACAGAAATTAAATAAACAATCAATGCAAACAAACATACAATAAATATTAATGTAAATTAATAAATAAATCTTAAAACGAGTGAGACTTAAATTGAATATGCAAATCAAGCCTGAAATGAATAAAAATCACCAAAACAAGAGTTTGGGCATGACCTCCTTCTCTCACTGTAAAAGTCTAAAACCTACTGTGCCATTGGTGCTTTACTGAAAACTATATGCGCCTTGAACAGTCTTAGAAAGTATAAACAACATCAAATTGAATGTTTAATGTATAATGATATTAATTGTTGAAAGATCCATCAGTTCAAGAATTTGTTTCACTGTAATTGTATTTTTATTTTCAATACTGTAAGAACTGGAAAAGAAAATATTTGTAATATAATCCGTTTTCAGTTAAGCGCCAATGACGCAGTAGGCTTCTGGTTTTTATTTACAGTTAGGAAAGGAGGCAGTATCCAAACACTTGTCTGTAGGGAAACTATATTCGTCTTTAACAACTTTAAAAAGAGCAAATAAATTAAACTGAATATTTTTTGTATAATGATATTAATTGCTGAAAGCTCATCAGTTCCCAATGTTACTATAATTTTAATGTTTATTTTCAATATTAAGTACAAAAGAAAATATTTGTCATAAAATTGGTTTTCAGTAAAGCGCCAATGACGCAGTAGGTTTTAGACTTTTGCAGTTAGAGAAAGAGGTCATACCCAAACTCTTGTTTGCGGTGATTTTTATTCGTTTTAAGCTTGATTTGCGTATTCAATTTAAGTTTCACTCGTTTTAAGATTTATCTATTAATTTACTTTAATATCTATTGTATGTTTGTTTGCATTGATTGCTTATTTAATTTCTATTCGTTTTAAGTTTCATTTATACTTCAATAGGAATTTTTTTTTTTCATTATAAGCTTGATACTCATATTCAATCTAAGCATTACTCGCTTTAAGATCTATTTATTCATTTATATTATTGCTTGTTGTATGTTTTTGCTATGATTGCTTATTTAATTTCTGTTCGTTTTGGGTTTAATTTATTAGTAATTTTAGATCAATAGTAATTTTAAATTAATAGTAATTTCTGGTCTTTTTGAGTTTGAATTTTAAAAGGTATTTGTATCTGTTGAGCTTAAGTTTAAAATCGCTTTTACTTTTCTTTGAAAAACTTATTTCGGAAATTTTTTTTAAATTAATATTTAACAACATCGTGGGTGATTTGAAGCTCCGGTGACCAGAAATTTTAAAGCTCAACTCACTACTTTTGTTGTCTCCCACATCAAGAAAAGAAAATCATAGAATATGCTTGTGAATCCTCAAGCCGTGTCAAGAGCATGTTCAACACTTAAAGCTATACATTTTTCTTTTTTGGAGGCACTACGAACTTTACCTTTTTCATAGAGGTTATAGAAAAGATCAAAAGCAATATTAAGTTCAAAACTTTGTCAGAGATGAGATGGTGTGCAAGATATGAGGCTTTATTTGCGGTGCAAAGCACGTCGCTAAAAATCGGGTAGCTCACTTTCACAATGTAAAGTGACACTCACTTAGAAAATAACACGAGCAGCAAATATATGATATTTATTATCGCTACTGTGCAATTTAATTGCATTTATCCAGTGGGCTGTATGAGAATTTTGCAATAGACCAAATATTTTAGTATTTGTTTCCAGGGTCACAGCTTTCACATTCAGGCATCAGGCTGGTACTCGATTGATAGAAGCTGAAAATGGCAATTACTGTTCTTAGACCTATGATGAACGAGAAATGCTGTAATCAAATACTGAAATTTACGTCTGAACCTTATGTTTTGGACCGCTGTGACTTGTCTCAAATAGCTCAAAAGTGGAAAGGAATGAAAACTCAGTAGATTTTCATCTCATTACCATTGCACACATTCATGGGACCTCCAGATACCAATACCGACTTTTCACCTAATTTTTTCGGGGTTGCATGTTGTAGCACTAAAAAGGTCGAGGGACTATTATCTAGAAACATCCTCATTGATGGGAGATCAAGATATATTTACAAATAATTAAGAAAACTGATATGAAACGGATTTTTCAATGACCCAAATTACGAATAAATTTCACATGAAAAAATTAACATAAAACTTAAAGGGACCGAAAATAAAGTCTTAAATCAAACTCAGTGGGATAGAAAAAATTTAATGATGATTTAAAGAAAATTCTTGAAAAAATGTGTATAGTAACCCAAACAGCGATATTGATAATTTGCTCAATGGCAGGTCTTTTGGCAGAATGTATAGACGCCCAATGAAAACTGAACTTTATATTCCACAACTTTCAGAGAAGTAAAGATTATATTAGCTGTCAGGAATTTTGAGTAAAAAACCCGAAAATATTAATTAATTGCAAGTCTGTTGTAAGTATGCTAATCTTAAGATATCTATCTAGAAGTTCTTCTTCTTTAAATTTACCTCTTAAAGCTATGTTACTCAGATATTTATGGCTTCTTAGTAGGAACTTAGTGACATGTTTTAAAGTTAGGCTATCCTCAGTCAAAATTCTAGATTGGGGCCTTTTAATCTTAGAAAGTATTTGAGGCAGCTGAATCGAACTTATAGTAACTGATCCATAGTTTTATTGATTATGTCTACTTAGGGTGTATATAGGGCTTTCAGGGGGGGGGTATGGGTATATTTGTGAGTCAATTGATTGCCTAGGCTATTAGGCTATGTTTGGAAAGAGTATAAAAAAAGGGTAAATTCTAGTTTAGCAACTTTTCAATATCTTAGAAAGGGATCAGGTTAGGAAAATGGAACTTTCAGGGATAGATCTAGCCTATAGACTAAAGTATGTCCTGATAAGGTATTTTGAAGTACCTACCTTCATTCCTTCTCCCTCTAGAGGGCAGTGACCTTTGATAACCTTTAAAATTGGTAATTTTGCAGTAGGCCACATAATTTAGCTAAGATGAAAGTGAAAATGTCATTTGATGCCTTTTTTTGCTCTTTCATAATCCAAGAATTGCTTCTGGGGCTAGTTGCATCTTGAGCCCTTAAAGGGGATCCAAAGATATTTCATTTGGTAAATTTTTTGTTGTTCATATTATTGACTTATGAATAAAGTTAACATACCACTTGATGCCTTTTTTTATGCTCTTTCCAAATATAATAATCATATTTGTTGGAAATGAATTTTGCCCCCACCCCTATATAGCCTATACCAATTCAAGGTATAGGCCTATATTTGCACATTAGGGAGGTGAGGGTAAATTTTATTTCTGATGTTAATGAGAGGTAAGTTTAAACTTTCATATAAAATACTTTTGGGGCCTCTTAAAGGGCTCAAGATGCAACTATCCCCAGAAGCAATCTTGCATTATGAAAGAGCATACAAAAAGGCATCAAATGACATTTTCACTTTCATCTTAGCTGAATTTGTGGCCCACTGCAAATTTACCTAAAATTCTTTGTGTTATGAAAGTGAAACCTTGCAAAATACATCTTCTGCTTAAATGAAGCACAAGAAAACTGATTTCAGCTTCACAACTTTGCTCAGTCCCAATTTATGAGGTTAATGATCAGTAAATACAATTCCTAAATTTAGAAAAAAAACCCATTGGCTTAAAATTCTACTTAAATAAGCAGAATTATATTTTTAGAACTAAAACAAGAGAAAAGATTTATTCTAAGATTTTTAAATCAGAAGAGGGATGACATAGAATCTTGGTAATACCTTCCTAAAGTATGTTTTGGTGTAAATGTATGAGCAGTCCACCAAATAAGGAGACAAGTTAAAAAACTTGTGAACATTATGACGGCAAACGTTGATGTTATTACCAACAAGATGCCGGAACTGGCAACAGTGCTCCAACTAAGTCAGATAGACATTGCAACTCTGACAGAAATTTGCCCCAAGAACTCAAGATTTCAAATGACAGAAGACTCAATCTGCCCCTCTGGATACAACATCTTCAGCAATCTGTCTGATCCAAACTGCAGAAGAGGAGTGGCTGTTCTAGCTTCCAAGGAATTCCAGGTAAAAGAAATTTCTGTCCCAAATTATTACTTACCTTGGGTTGAAGCTACATGGGTCTCCCTGTCCCTACCTAACAAAATGTTTGTCCTAAGCTCAATTTACAGGAGCCCCAGCAGCCCTTGCCAGCTGTCCTCTGAAAAAGCAATTGCCAAAATGACGCAATTCATACTATGCAATTACCCAAAGGCAACCCTGCTCATGACAGGGGACTTCAACCTCCCAAACGTGTCTTGGGTAGATGGCCAAGGTATGACCAAGTCAAGCCTTGAACAAAACCCATTAGTACAAGCCCTCTCCGACAACTTTCTGTACCAAACCATAACTATGCCCACAAGAATGCGCCCAGGACAAAATCCCTCCATACTGGACCTAGTCATAACAAATGACCCAGAAAAGGTGATCAACACACACACTCTCAGTCCAATTGGCTCAAGTGACCACATGCCAGTTCTCTCATCTATTCAACTCAACTCCAAACCATCAAAATATACCAAGCAATCCTTTACAAATTACAAGATGATGGTGGAGGAGCTGTTAGATGCTAACCTGGAAACACTTATATCAGAAGATGTCAAAGCCTCATGGCTAACTCTAAAAAAGACCTTACTAGAGAGCCAAGCCAAACACACCAGCATAACATGGAAAAAGAAACCCAAAACTCTACCTTTCCTCACCCCAAAAATCAAGAAACTACGCAACAGGAAGAAAAAACTTTGGGAGAAGTACATGAAACAAAAGACTACAGCTTTGTACGAGCAGTACAAAACTGCAAGGAACCTCCTCAGAAAAGAAACTAGAAAACTGACCTCAAACTACAAAGAACGACTGGCCAAAAACGTCAAGAAAAACCCAAAATCATTCTGGAAATACATCTCCCATAAGAAGCCAGGCAGACACACCGTACCAGACCTGGTAAACAACAACTCTTTATCCTCTTGCCCCTCTGAAAAAGCAAACCTGCTTAATCAGCAGTTTGCCTCAGTGTTCTCCATGGATGACCCCCAATCAACCCCCCCACCAGCAGAACAGGCTCACACTCCCTTCCCGACGGTACACTCACCAGTCACAATCAAAGAAGTAACCAAACAGCTTAAGGACCTCGATCCCAATAAATCGACGGGACCTGATGGTCTCAGCCCACGACTGATGAAGGAATTAAGCCCTGCAATATCAGCCCCACTGGTAAAACTATTCAATCTGTTGCTGGCACAAGGAAAGCTTCCTGGGGACTGGAAGAAGGGAATAGTCATCCCAATTCACAAGAAGGGTAGCAAAACTTCTGCAGCAAATTACAGACCTATCAGCCTTACATGTGTGGCATGCAAGGTCTTGGAGAGAATCATAAACAAGCATATCATTAACCATCTTGAGGCCAACTCATTTATCAGCAGTAGTCAGCATGGTTTTTGCTCAAAGAGATCGGTGGACACAAACCTTCTTGCGTCATATAGTCTTGTAACTGACCTACTAGAGAGAGGATTACCTGTGGATATAATATTGTTAGACCTAGCCAAAGCATTTGACAAGGTTTGTCACCGATACCTCATTCACAGGCTACTTACTCTACCTGTTAGTCCACAAGTGGTCAGTTGGACAGAGGACTTTCTGAGGGACAGAACACAGCAAGTGAAAGTGATAACCGGACCAAACAGCCATGTCCTTTCTGACAAAATCAAAGTCACTAGTGGGGTTCCCCAGGGCAGCGTCCTGGGCCCCACCCTGTTCAACATCTACATAAATGAGCTACCCCTCATCACCAGCAACAAAACCACCCTATATGCAGATGATTCGAAACTCATAGGTCCTGCCAACACCTCTTCTTCCATCCAATCCCTCCAAACTGATCTCAACCACATGTGCTCCTGGGTCAAAAGATGGCTGCTGGAATTCAACGCAGAAAAATGCAAGGTCATACACTTCGGACACAAAAACCCCAAACATCAGTACCTCATGACCCAAAATTCTGGGAGTCACCACACAATTGAGCCTGTCCAGGAGGAGAGTGACCTTGGCGTCATCGTTGACTCCCAGTTGAAATTCAGCTCCCACTCACAGAAAATCTCAGCCAATGCTAGTAGAGCCCTAGGCATCATCAAACACAGCATCACCAGTAGGAGTAAACACGTAATCACCAAACTCTACAAAGGATTAGTAAGACCTAGACTGGAGGTGGGGATGATACTGGCCACCCCTCGATTCAAAAAGGACAAGGCAGTTCTTGAGCAAATCCAACGAAGGGCCACTAAGATGATTGTCGGCATGGAAAACAAGACATACAGTGAACGGCTGAAGGAACTCAACCTCCCCTCCTTAGTATACAGACGGAAACGTGGAGACATGATCCAGGCGCACAAACTCCTCTCAACCAATCGAGAAAATGAGATCCTGGAGATCGATACCTCCCACAAAACACGAGGACACCCTAGACAAATCCGCAAACATCACGCTACAACTGGAGCAAGATGCAATTTCTTCTCGAATCGGATTGAGAACCTCTGGAATAACCTCAAGGAGGACACTGTTGCTGCTGAATCAACAGATGCTTTCAAACGCCATCTGGATGCTGAGTGGAAAGATACACCGTGGAAGTTTGACTGGGAAGCACCAGAATCTTCCACCAGAACTTAACCAACTACAACAGTCATCATAAGGAGTGATTCAACAGGATTGAAAGTCCTTATTTCACTCCAAGCTGTGATTTAAGGTAATTTAAGGATTTAAGGTAAAAGAATTCTTGCTTCATGATATGCAAAATAATTCTATTGAACATATTTTGCAGCAGGAGAACCTTTATCTTCACCTCTTTCCTTCTTTTTCCAGTTTTTTTTTTAAGAAATTCATAATTTTTTACAATAACATTTGTTCAATTTTGTAAAATTGGCTAAATGCACTAAATGCTGCATGATCTTAGAAAATAATTTATATGCATCATTATTGAAAACGTGGCAGATGATTACTAAAAAAAACTTCTAGAAACTGGCAAGGATTCTGCCGTCT
This sequence comes from Artemia sp. Kazakhstan ARC1039, assembly GCA_029168905.1. Classification (NCBI taxonomy): domain Eukaryota; kingdom Metazoa; phylum Arthropoda; class Branchiopoda; order Anostraca; family Artemiidae; genus Artemia; species Artemia sp. Kazakhstan ARC1039. The sequence goes on along the minus strand of JAQQPU010003737.1, from coordinate 30,971 downwards.
ATAAAAAAAATTTGTAGCATGGCATATCTTTCAGCATAAATTTGAAAACAGACAAAATGCTTATCAAAAGCATGGCTTTTTTCAAAAATTTTATTGCAAAACTGGAAAAAGAAGGAAAGAAGTGAAGATGAAGGTTCTCCTGCTGCAAAATATGTTAACTAGGATTATTTTGCATACTATGAAGTAAGAATTGTTTTCTTAACATGTCTGCGTATGTGGTGGACTGCTCAAACATTTACACCATGTTTTGACCCTCAGTTCATTACTGAAAGTTTGTTTTCCTAACCTAACCACTTTCCAAGATAGCAAAAAGTAGCTAAACTAGAACTTTACCAAAAAAGGAATCAATTAGTGTGTTCACCTGGTCTCATGTCAATTATTGAACCTTGTATATATTTACTGCCTTTTTCATATTCTTTAACATATAGCCTAATAATCCTTTCACTTGAAAATTCAGTTTAAGCCCTTTAATAGAACTAAAGTGACATCTAATTTGCTATTTTTTGCATTAGAAATGGATTAAGAAAATTGGTTAAAAACATTACTTTAAAATCATCTTAAATCACACTTGTTATCAATAGGACAAATCCTGTGTCCACCAGCTTCAGTGATGATAGTCAGTCCTCTGTGGTTTCCCAAGCAGTGGTCCATAGTTTATTAAGACACTCCCTGCCCACCAGGTACATACCCAGAAATTTTTTTTGGTGGGGCCAAATCCTTTAAACCCATTATTCTGTGAGAAAAATCAGAAAATTATGGGAAAATGAAAAAATTGTGAGATTTTTTTTTTTTTTTTTTTTTGGGGGGGGGGGTCTGTTGCCCCCCCCCTTGCGTACGTCCCTGCTGCCCACTGATGACTTGAATGCATCCATGCTGGTAGAGGTTACTGTTTTTTTTTCACTGAGGGAGTTCCACAAGCTGACAACTATTTGAAAAGAACTTGTTCCTTAGTCTGGTATTTCTTTGTCTCTGGAAAAGCTTATGAGGGTGACCACATGTTCTTTTTTAAATTGTCCAGTTGGAAAAGGTCAGGAATAGTATCCTCAGCATTTAGAAGCTTGTATGCTGCTATCACATTGCCTTGTTTGTGTCTATATTTGAGAGATGATTTCTGCAAATAATATAATCCTAACATACAACCAATTATAATACAGTTATTTCCAAGTTGGATTCAACAAGCATTGATAAAAAATGATTGCATTCAATAGACTTAATGATTAGCAAATCTTAAAAATTGCAGAGTGGTGATATCGGACACTATTTAACAATGATTCATAAATGGGGATAACAATGAAAGTAAGCATGATAATATGGTTGATAAAAACATATTGCACATTATAAAGTGAAAAATTTGGTTGTTTAATTTTTTTAGTCTTGTATCAATGTATATACAATTGTCAGTGGCAATGTTTACATTTGGAAATAGTATTGAATAGAGGACCAAATGATACTACTACTACTACTACTACTAACAACTCATCGCAGCACCAAGCTGCCTGAGGCCAACACAGCTACGCACGCTCCTCCTCCACCCCAATCTTTTCAAAGCCTCCCTTTTTACACCCACCCACGAAGTTCCCATTTCCTTTAAATCTTTCTTTATGACGTCCTCCCAACCCAGACGGGGACGACCTGCCTTCCGTTTAGCCCCAGATGGCTGGCCGAAAAGAACAATCTTCAGCAATCTGTTATCCTTCATCCGAACAACATGCCCTAACCACCTCAACCTTTCTTTCATTATAGACCTAGAAAGCAGTATTGAACCACATTTTTCGTATAGCCTATTGTTTGAAATACGGTCAGTCAGCCGGGTACCCAGAACAATCCTTAAGCAATTTCTCTGGAAAACATCTAGCAAATCTTCATCCGCTTTTCGGAGCGTCCATGCTTCAGAGCCATATTTGACCACTGTCATCACTGTAGCTTCTAAGATTCTAATCTTGGTTTGCAGACTTATCTTCCTATTCTTCCAGACTTTTTTTAACTGTGAAAAAACACCCTGAGCCTTGGCTATTCTATTTTTAACATCTTCACTGCTCCCACCATCTTTACTAATAATACTACCAAGGTAAGTGAAACTGCCCACCTGATCAATCTTTTCATTACCCAACGTCACCTTTTCATCTTCACTTATTCCTAGCCTTAGTGACTTGGTCTTCCTAACATTAATTTTCAAACCAATACTAGCACCCTGAACTCGCAAAACCTCTAAAACTTCATTCATTTTGCTCACACTTTCATCTAGGATGCTTAAATCATCAGCATAATCCAAGTCCAGGAGACTTTTTCCTCCCCATTTGATTCCGTGGTCTCCCATTGCCTTTCCTGTGCTCCTTAAAACAAAGTCCATCAAAATAATCCATATAAAGGGGGATAGAACACAACCCTGCTTAACTCCTGATTTAATACAAAACCAGCTGCTAACCTCATTTCCTACCTTAACCGCAGCAGTGTTATTCTCGTACATAGCACTAATCACTTTAATGTATTTGTCTGGTATACCATACAAGGATAAAACCTTTACTAAAGCTCCTCTATCAACAGAATCGAACGCTTGCTCATAATCTATAAAACTGAGGACCAAAGGTGTTTGAAAACTTAGGCACTTCTCAATTATTAACCTAAGAGTGAAAATTTGGTCAACACATCCTCTACCTTTTCTAAAACCGCACTGCTCTTCTCTTAAAACTTTGTCTACGGCATCTCTCAGTCTAAAAAGTATCATATTACTAAGCAATTTGCTACCTACAGAGACCAGACTAATGCCTCGATAATTACCACACTCACTTTTATCACCTTTCTTATAAAGTGGCTTAATTAAGGTTTTCCTAAAATCATTAGGTACTTCCCCTTTTTCAAAAATCATATTCATAATCTCCAATAACTTATTTCTAACCTCAGAGCCACCATATTTAAGAAACTCATTTACTACCCTATCAGCACCTGGAGCCTTATTATTCTTTAATCCTTTTAGTACTGTTTCTAATTCCTCCTCACAAAACAAATCTTCCTTCACATCCAAGGTATCACAAACTTTTTCATTTTCCTCTATATTTTTTCCTATATAGAGCCACCATATTTAAGAAACTCATTTACCACTCTATCAGCACCTGGAGCCTTATTATTCTTTAATCCCTTTAGTACTATTGCTAATTCCTCCTCACAAAATAAATCTTCCTTCACATCCAAGGTATCACAAACTTTTTCATTTTCCTCTATATTTTTTCCTGCAACTCTATCTCGGTTAAGCAAATTCTCAAAATGTTCGGCCCATCTCGCTTTAGCTTTTGTCTTATCGCTAATTGCCACCCCATTCCTATCTTTAACTGGGACAAGTCCGGATTGACTACTACCTCTCAATTTGTTAACGTGCCAGTACAATATTTTACTATTATGCCGTCTAGCTGCATCTTCTAAATCCTTGGCAATTTTATCCATGGCCTCCACTTCACACCTCCTTAGTTCATATTTCAATGCTTTCTCCACTTTCTTTACATTTCTTTTGTTTTCATGTGATCTATCACTCAGATAATTCTTGTACAAGTCCTTTCTCCTTTCTATTAAACTTAAAGCTTTTTCACTAATATTCTTAGCTGCAGTTCTAGCTTTCTTCCCTAATACACCTTCAGCAACTTCACAAATTATTTTTCTAAAATTATTCCAACCATCTTCCACATTATCAAATTTTAAACTCTCAAGTTTAGTATTCAACTGTTCCTGGAAAGTTTCTCTCAAATTCTCATCCTGGAGTCTACTAACATCATAACTTCCCGGGAGGTAATTACCCTTCCGATATTTCAGCTTTAAATTAACCCTTGACACTACTAGATGGTGATCTTTACTTGTAACATCAATAACAGCACTCCTATATACCCTAGTATCTTGTATTGATCCTGCCAGTCTTCGATTTACTATAACATAATCAATAAGGTTTGCTGTCTTACCATCACGTGAATACCATGTTAGCTTATGAGCCATTTTATGACCAAACACCGTATTGGTTATAACTAGATTGTTATACCTACAAAATTGCAAAAGTCTGTATCCATTACTGTTTTCTTTTCCTACACCAAATTTACCTAAGCTGGGATACCATCTATCTTTATTTCTACCAACCTGGGCGTTAAAATCTCCCAGCAATAACATCATATTTCTACCTGGGACCTTGTCTATTTGCTCCTGTAACTGTAAGTAGAATTCATCTGAGTCACTAGTATCTCCATCAGTCGGTTCTACAGGGGCGTATACTACTATAACTGATACCTTGAACTTTCTAGTCATAAAATGAGCAATTAGTATTCTATTATTAATACCTTCCCAGCCTAAACAAGACTTAGCAGCTTCCTTATTCATCATGAGCCCTACTCCCTGTCTATGTACCCCATCCTTCCTGCCTGAGTAAACAAATTCTATATCACCTAATTTCATGCTTCCTACCCCTGGGATATGAGTTTCTGAAACTCCTAATAGATCCAGTTCGAATCGTCTGAATTCGTCAGTCAAAATGTCGATATGATAGTCATTTTTTAATGTCGTAACATTCCAAGTTCCAATTTTCATGTTCTTTAAATCATTGAAATTTTTTTCGCCTCAGGAAAAGCAATGATCCCGGATACCAGTGCAGGACGGGGATCACATATCTTCTCAAGTCTACACCGAAGTGCTTAAGCCGGCTTAGAACCGGACAGCAAGAAGTCCCTGGGACCTCCATGAATGGAGGCTTTGTGCAATCCTGGGCCCATCTTGGTCACAACATGGTTTTCAGCGCTTGGCGATGCTCTTCTATCAACAAGAGTCAAAATCCTGCACAGACAATCTCAAGCCTATTTCTTCCGACTCATTATATATTCATGCCTACAAATATTATGCTACTACGGGGAGGCAACCCGTAATAGATAAATTAGCTAGGAAGAGGTTTTTCAGCCCAAAGACGCCCATCAAAACATACCAGTCCCAGAAGAATTGTCCATTAGTCAGAATCCCGTGCAAATGCTGTGTCGTTTACTAGGCTATAATTTCCTCGAGGGGCGCCACTCCTCAAGTGGGAATAGAGTTGACCGGAAGGTCCCCAGTCTTGCAGGTACCCCGAAAAGGTCGAGGCAGCCCTTTGCAGAGGCCGTTGTCCATAGATCTGGATCTTACGCCCTGCCACAGTTGTCCTCCTATAGAGGATCCTCCCGCGATGGTGTTCTGCATCACCATGCAATTTAACCCATTGCTGGGAGAAGGTTTGCAACTCATGGAACTTGTGGATAAACAAGTGGGCCCTTCTGAGTGTACATTTGAGGGGCCTTCTTCCTCCTCCGCCTGTATTTATGACCCCGGGCAAGGGTACCCCAGATTCTATTATGGACCCCCAGGGACAAGGTCCCCCCTTGGTCCATGCCTCCTATGGAGGTACCCTACATATCTGTAGAGCGTTCCCCTATCGCCACCTGGGGACATGCTGAATGGCCTGGGGGAGGCCAGATAAACGGATCACTTTTGTTTTGCAAAGGCAATAACTCAGTGACATATTTAACCTACTACTTATAAATATACATAACTCACTGACTAGGCCTATATAAGTTATATACAGAAATATATAACTCAGTGACACATTAAACCTACTACTTATAAATATGTGTAACTCACAGACTAGGCCTATATATGTTATATACAGAAATATATAACTGAGTGACATATTTAGCCTACTACTTATAAATATGTGTAACTGACTGACTAGGCATATAAGTTATATACAGAAATATATAACTCAGTGACATATTTAGCCTACTATTTAAAATATGTGTAACTCACTGACTAGGCCTATATAAGTTATATACAGAAATATATAACTCAGTGACAAATTTAGCCTACTACTTATAAATATGTGTAACTCACTGACTAGGCCTATCTAAGTTATATACAGAAATATATAACTGAGTGACATATTTAGCCTACTACTTATAAATATGTGTAACTCACTGACTAGGCCTATATAAGTTATATACAGAAATATATAACTGAGTGACATATTTAGCCTACTGCTTATAAATATGTGTAACTCAATGACTATGCATACAAGTTATATACATAAATATATAACTCAGTGACATATTTAACCTACTACTTATAAATATGT
>JAQQPU010003737.1:0-19847 GCA_029168905.1 Artemia sp. Kazakhstan ARC1039 | reverse complement strand
ATATATACACATACACACATATATACACACACATACACATATATATATACACATACATACATATATATATACACATACATACATACACATACATACATATACATACACATATATATACACATACATACACATACATATAAGGTACAAAAACACGGAAAATTACTGTAACTCAATAAAACAAAGACGAAAATCTTGAAAACAAGAATTAGTCTATTTCCAGTAGGAAGTACCAGATATATACAATGGTCAAAAAGCCGACACCTCCTTACTCGAGAATCTTATCAGTTTTAATGATACTTTTATCATTGGAAAGTGTGAATTTTGTCATTTCGAACAAACGGAGCAATTTTTTTCCGAATCTCAGTTTTATTTTTTCCTGTTTTTCGAGATCTATCGAAGGTAGAAGGTATTTGCACTTTTCTTATTATTTGGTATTCACAGTGTTGCAACCATTTTAGCCGAAAATATAACTCTTTCTGTTTCCATTTTCTTTATTATGAATTTTTTTTCAACCAAAAATTACACCATGATTCTCACTATGATAGCATCAAGTTCAGGAAATGAATCTTACAGCAAGGTTACCCCAGGACTATATCTATACATTCTGGGGCATAGGCAGTGTTAAGTGATAATTTGATTAAATAATATATCAATATTTTTACTTTCAATTTTTGATAATCAATTTTGATATTTCTGATCAGTTTTTTTTTTGTTCAGATAACTTCAGGGTTCGGCAAAATTGAATAACAACCTTTGGAGTTAAAGATTATTTTGTGCAATTTTTTTTTTAATTTGGAATAAAATACAAAAAAAAACTTTTATTAAATGAATGAATGTTACAAAACCCTGATTTGGAATTACTTGGGCTCAGGATAAAGAAAAATAAGTTACTGGCTATTTTTGACTATTCAAATCAGCAACATGTTGGAAATATTAATTTTTTTTACTTATTTTCTGATTGTTTTTTTTAATAATGCCAGAAAATCTGCCTTTTCTCTCTATGGAAAATCCTCCTTGGAAAATTCCTCCTGCATAAGATCTATCCCTGCTGAAAATCCCCCCCCCCCCAAAAAAAGAAACTTCTTCCTGACAATTTTGCATAGAAAATTATTTTTAGCCTACTGTTGTTTGAAAAAAGACTTGATTTCTTTTAATTTCTAATCATTTTTCAAATCATGTTGGAAATCCTCCCTCCATGAAGATGTTTCCTGGAAATTTTCCTCTCCTAATGTCTCAATGGAAAGTTTCTCCTGCATGAAATATTCCTGTGGAGAATCTCTCCTGTGGACCCCCTCCCCCACAGTAAAATCCCCCAGACAATCTCCACTCCTTTGAAAATTTTTCTGGAATATCCACATGTAAAATTGAATTGGCAAAGAGAAAGTAAATCAAATAAAATAAATTTATATAAGAATTTTGGTAAATTCCCCTGTGTATAGCTTCCCTTTGAAAGTTATTACCTGGAAACTTCCCTCCCCACAGAAATTCTCCTCTTAGAAAATTCCTTCCCCTGCAGAAAATTACCCCACATAAAATTTGCTCTCCCCCAAAATAATAGCCTATGTTCATTTCTTAATAACAAATATAATGTGTGAACACTAGGCAAATTTCATAGCATACAACCCTTTTCTCCAGGGACTTGCAGGGTTGTGTCATCCCCAGAGGCATGATATTTGACCTTTCAACTATTCTAGCTGCCCTCCAATTGTTTTGGCAACTGGGCAACCATGAAATGGGGAACTAGAACTGTAATTTCCGTTTGAGCTAGCCCTCCTGATCTTATATGACCATTGGTTTGATATAATCACCCTGGCAAACAAAAGAACAAATAAACATGCATCCAGGATCTTTCTTTTGGAGAAAATTATAAAATTCTACATTTTTGCAAATGCAAGCCAGAAACCCTTACAGTATGGTTCCAAATCTAATGGTGTGATTTTTATTAAGATGAATTGATTGTTTAGGGGCATTCCCACCCTTTCTCAAAAATCAGACAAATTTTCTCAGGCTTGTAGCTTTTGGTGGGTAGATCAAACCTGAGAATTTTTATATATCTGGAGTCAGCATAAAAAGCCAATTCATTTGCTGTATCTATTGTTATAGAAATCCCATGTTTTACAGTTTTAGTTACTACTTGTCCGAGTTACTCATTAGTTACAATTAGTTACCACAAACTATTTGATTAGCTTATCAGGCTTGCAATCCACTCTTGGAAAGGACATTGGTCGCAGGTGTGGACATCAATTCTATGACAACTTTGTATAGGTATTTCTGAGACCCATATTACATGACTTCCATAACTTGGGTTGATCAGTTTTTCTTGGAACAAAAGACCCCTTACTGAAAATATGGAGAGCCTTGGCAATACAGCTGCTGACAAAGCTTGCCTTGTGTTGACAACTGAAACTTCATGATGTGATCCCCACAAACTGGCTTGATTCTATTGTGGCTGAATCAAAATGACTGTCATGGGACTTGCATCTACTGATGCAAATTTCAGTAAGACCCAGTCCAGGTCTCTTGCTATTCTACTCTCAACTCAAAGATCATCAGAGGTAATATACAATTTCTGGAAATGCAGATTGAGACATATGGCAGTTGGGACAAATGTGATCTGAACAAGGCCTATAAGCCTAGAAGGTATTTTATCTAGCCAAGCCTTTTGGAGGTTCTCAGCAACATTTGAGAGCCCACCCTCACTAGACGTAGTTTGAGAATGGCCTATGCCATCTAATGGATACAGCTGTGCATGCTGTGTATCAGCATATATGAGTCAGTATATTGAATAGATTATTCTTCTTCTTGGCAATTTGCAAAGCAATTTTCTATGTTGGATCTTTTCTGCTGAATGTTCACTGGTATGATAGTAGATACCAGAGCAAGCTGGAATAATATCGTTTTCCATATTGATATTTACATTTTGATATTGATATTTGGTGCAATTTACTGATGTTGATAATCCAATATTGCCAAAAATTAGGTGTAGGGGCTGGGATGTATTGGTTCCAGTAGCTGCAATTGTATTTGGAAAGAGTATTGTATAAGCAGTCAAATAACATTGATCTTTTGTTGGTTTGTAGCTAGTCTTGAAAAGAAATTTTGCACCAAGACTGTCAATATATTTCAGAAAGTGTGCAAAATTCTAGATGATAGCCCTTTTGCTATCTTTTGAAAGTAGTCAAGTTTAGATATAAAACTTGGGAATCAATTCAGAGCCTAAATTATGCTTAGGGAAGTGTTTTCAAGCTCCTTTCCTGTTTTTAAGGCTTAGGCTTTTGACAGTATGTCTTCAAAAATCGCCTATAAAATTTAAAGCTCCAAGGATCCTACAGTGGATCAAAGCTTTTTATCTAATCAAACATAAACCATGTCTTGTACTTCAACAAGTCTTCTTATTTAATCATTCTCTAAAAAGATACTCTGCAGGTTCCAGTCTTGGGGACAACATTGTTTATTTTCTACATAATAACAAACTATCCATGCTCAACAGCAAAATTACCTTTTACACAGACTCAAAAGTAGATGGGCTTGCACTATATTAATTGCAGTATTGTCCAGGAAAGGCTTAATAATTTTGTATAGTGGATTATTGATTAGGATGTTCATCATGGACAAGCATGAAAGTCCTTTATTTTGATAACAACAATACAGATTACAAATATGTACTTTGTGATGTTACTGGATCAAAACACATGATTATGAAAACTGACCATACTAATACTCCACTGCCTCTCCTGCCACTAACTTCTCAAGAGAAAGGTAGGCATAATTAATCTTGTTTGGAAAAGAGTCACACAGGGATTTTCAATTTTGTGACTGGAGAACCAAAGGGCCAGAGGCCCTGCTATCCCTCCTGCAATCAACATTCTAGTACAAAGGTAGGCATGTTGCACCTTGTTTGAGTCAGACTATCCATGGAACAACACACCCTGATCTCCCACCAGCTTTTTTAGTAGATTTTGGGCAATGTGCCCGTTTTTTGCAGTATCATGCAAGAATTACCAGTGTATATGACCAGAAGCACAAAGAGGCATATTCCCCTCCAACACCTTCTCATAACAACCTTTTCAGTGACTAAGCGCCTTTTTCACTGGTTGACTTGAAATTTGTTGGCCAAATGACAGAAACAATGATTTTGGAGGCATACTCCTCTGTACTTTGGAAGGCAGTGCTCACTTGAAATCTCACTAATACCATTGATTTGACCAGGATCATGAAGTAATGGTCTGTTTTTAAAGAACAGGCAAATCCACATTTAATCTGTTCTTAGTTATGTATCTGGTCAAATTTAAACATATTCATGTAACTTAGCCTGAAAGTAAATGAATATATAATTTGATACGTTTTTTTATGCTCTTTCCAAATGTAATTGCTTTTGGGGCACATTCTATTTTTAGACCTTAATTTTTAGACCTTTGAGACCTTAACAGGGTCTCAAAGGTCAACGTATTACCTTTTCTATAACTTTTAGACTGAGATAAAGTTAAAAATTAGTTACAAACTAATTATATATATAAATAAATTAGTTTTTCAACAAGACCTTAAACAACTCTCTATGAGGTTTCAGTGCCCTGTTAACAGCAAAGAAAAAAAAAGAAAAAAAAAGAAAAAAGGATGTATCAGTGCTACCCATACAAAAATATGATTTTCCTTTTTGTTCAAAGGGGGAGCTGTAATTTCCCTATTCAGGATTTTCAACAATGGTGATGCCAATGGTATACTTCTTGTTTTGCTGTGATAGCTTTTTCAAGAGGTTTCAGGCATGCTTAAAAATATCTTTGAATTTGTTTTCAGAATTACCTTTTTCTATTAAGACTAATGAAGATGATAATTACCATATAAGCTACAAATGACAGTTTTTCCTTGCTAGACAGTTTTTTCTTTTTTTTTTAGAAATGCGTTAAAAAAAATTTACTATGGACTGTTCTGGGCTCCTTTATGGGCCCAAATTGGAATTTGCCTCAGAAGCAATTATTGGATTGAAATGAGTATAAAAAAGGCATCCAGTGATGCATTCACTTTCTTCCAAGCTAGATTATATGAATATGTATATTTTAACCATATTTGCCCATGTAATAGTATTGTATTTTTATTTGGGGCAGGGGGCAAGAATTTTTCAAATGGAGCTACAAAAGAAACATGTTTGTCAAAATTCAGGGATTGAGAGTTATTTTGATTTTTTGTATTTAAGTATGATAATTGTATTGTTCAAAATCTTCAGGGAAACTGAATCCAACCTCAATGCAGGCACCTCAGCATCAGCAGCTATTTCCTGACCTGTTATATGTTTTCGCCTATGATTAGTTTACTGGTTCCTAATTCTTTATGAATAAATCTATAATATTTCTTTGTTTATACGTTACATACTTTAATATTTATTTAAAAAAATAAAAAAACTTTCATTTGATGTTGAAAATGTAACCCAAAAGTAGAGCTAGCTGAATATAATATTATAAACATACACACAAAAAAAAAAAAACCAACAACAACTAGAAATTCAAAGTTGCCTCCGGATCATCATCTAAAACATACAGATATAAATAGTTCATGAACACCAATTGCTTTTGAAGTGTATCTGAGACAATTTTCCCCTAGAATAATAGAAATGGCTGTCAGGTTTGCTCAAAGAAACCTAATTCTTAACATTTTTTGGGTTGCTTTTTATGTTCCTGCCCAATATTTTTTCAAGTTTAACTACAAGCCTCCTAGTCTCAATTTTGGCTTTTTACTCACTAGTCTGTAGTTTTTGCATAGATCTGGTGATGGCACTGATTTTTTAAAAGATATAAAATTATGTGGAAATTGCAAAAACCTTTGAATTATAGGAGTACCTGAAGGGGGTACTCCAACAGACATGCCTTGAGCCCTCCACGTGGTTTTTATTAGGCATTGGTAAAGTAGGCCAAATAACTTCTATAGTTATGCCAAATTGTTAATTGTGTTGTTCTGAATAGCTGTACAATGCTTTAGCAGTCAAAGTTTGAATCTGCTTCTTGTGTCATCTTCCTTGTGGTTGTTGTTAATCTGTTATTCCTTCTATTCAGTGACTATTCTTTGACAAGCTTAAGCCACTGCAGTTAGTTCTATTAGATTTGAATTAGGGTTGTGGAATAAGACTTCAGCTGTTTTTGCAGATCCCCGTTTTTCCCTTGTTTGTTTCAATTTATCTTTGTGAAGTGTCAGAGGCATTGCATAAATAGTTTCGACTATTGGCCTGTCATTAGTTACATGAGTAGGATTTTTTCCTTTTGACAAGACGTTAGCGTAACTTCTGTTTTGTTAGCATTTGTTTGCATGCTCAAGCATTTGATGACTTAGCTGATATAGCCCTGTCTTTGGAGCTCTGCGGTTTTTGATGTTGTTGACAAATCCAGGCTTTTGACCAAGCCTGTGAAAAGGACTCTGCCTCTTTTGACTCCATAAATGCCTGGTATAAGTGACTCTACAACATGCCAGAGCAGATATAGCAACAGAACGCAGGCTTGGGAGATGTCACAGGATGTTAAAAATTTATCTAAAGACCATCTTTGGTGTTCTGCCTTTAAACTGTTTGTACATATTCTCAATTATCAATACAATTTTATTTAGGAGATTGTAGTGCTTTAAAATATGTCAAATTAAGACAAAGGCTTACTGAAATTCCATAAAAATTTGATATAGATCTTTTTGATCCAAGTAATCACTGTTAGTTATCTTACCATTGAATTACATGAACCATTTTCAGAGATACTTGAGGAATAAGGAACAAGAAAACTTCATGTATTTAATCAATTATTGTCTCTAGCATTCTCAAAATTTATTATAGGAATTTTTCTCCCTTTCTGTACTAGTAGTTATTGGGAGGTGTCTTTTCCCTTGTTCAGTCTCTACCTATTGATTTGTTTTGTTACAGTACCATAATCCCATTTCAACAAGTTTTTCTCCTCCAGGAGTTCTTTTGGGTAATTGTAACAGAAGTATAGTTCTCTTTATTCTTTCCTTCCTAGGGTGCCAAATGGATCTTTCTCAGTATACAGGAGGCTATGAATTTGAGCTGCAATGATGTGAAATTGAGTTATTCTGGGGGGGGGAGGTCAATGAGGACTGAACCATGCAATGCAAAGGGGTAGGCTATTAGTCTTAATATAGGTAATAGGTGCAAATCCCTCAGGGTTAATGGGAATAACGTGAAATAAATAAGTACGTACTTGTTTCTTGTTAGTAAAAATCCGGTTTAATGGTGTTTGAAAGTAGACCTATTTGCTTAACAATATGATTCTTTAACAATAATAATAGAAAACTAGTTTGATGTAAAAACTGGGATATATTTATATCCTTTTGTGGGCTTTATCTTTTATAAGTTGTCATATGCTCTTGAGCATCCTGAAATACAAATTTAAAGGGTGGTTAAAGTTCTCGATTAAATGCTTTTGTTGGTCTTGGAAAGTAGTTGAGTTTCGAGGATGAAACTATCAGAAAGGGTTCCATAGCCGTAATTTTTCCTGAGAAAGATATTTTGAAGCACCTACCTCCACTCCTTTCCCCTCTGAAGGGCAATGACCTTTTACAATCCTTATATTATAAAATTGACACATATATTTGAGTCTCATATATTTGCTCAAACACGATTTATAAGGTTTTAGGAATTTGTAAACCCATTTCATAAATTTAGGGAAGAAACCCTGTATGTTGCCTAATATTCTACTAAACTAATAGGAGTTGCATTTTAAAAAACTAGAGCCAATAAAAAAAAAGATAAAAAACCTAAAATTAAGGTAATTTGTTTTTCTATATTAAAATTTAGATAAATATAGACCTGTCAAGTATGCAATCTTCTAATCCCTGGAAATAAGAAAACAGTAGTAATAGTAGTTTGATAATACCTTCCAAGGGATATTTTAGGGCCTGGATTCATCCCTGAAAGTTTCATTCACCTAACTCAACCCTTTTCCAAGGTCACAAGAAGACCCTCAACTAGAACTTTACCTAGAGATTCATTTTTTCTAGACTTTTTGCTTTCTAATTACACAGTTCTTGCTAATGTAGATGTTATGTGCTTAGATTTGTTTGTTTTTTACATTTAAAAACTATTTTAGTTAATATAAGTATTTTTATTATAGATAAAAGGAAAAAATAAGATTGAAATGTTAAGGTGCTGTTTAATTCAAAGCAGTAAATAGGTTCATAAGGATTCATGACGTTAGTGCCAGTAATTAATTATCCTTGAACCTAATTAAACTATTTTAGTCAATAGAAATATTCTTTAATAGATTAAAGGACAAAATAAGATTGAAATGTAAAGGTGCTGTTTAGTTCGGAGCAATACATAGGTTCATAAGGATCCATGTCGTTAGTGCCACTAATTAAATATCCTTGCATGTTGAATCAGGTAAAAATCCAAATTAGCAAATGGTTTTATTCTCATTTTTCGCCAGTTGACACTCATTGCATATTAATATGAGTCAGTCTATTTTCAATCTTCTGCCCCTGGCAAGGCTGTACCAAGGATTTTTTTGTCGGGGGGGGGGGGCCCCAACACAAAAAAAAACTAAAAAAACATAAAAAATTTGTTTATATCAATTTTTGTTACGTTTTACGAGTCAGACAAACATTTCGAGGGGGGGGGATTCTAACCCCCTCCCCCCTGTGTACAGCCTTGACCCCTTGTACTTTTGAAGTTGTCCCCAGGCTCAACTGAGTCTCTTATAATTAATTGCAGTAACTTACTGAATAAGAATATTTATTGTGCTTTATGGAATGTGGTTTGAGTATTAAAATGAATTCCATGCAAAAAAAGAATCAAAATGATTTTGCAGCCCAATAGAATCTGAAACTAACCAGAAATATTGTTAGTTTATACTGATAGACAGCGTGTTCTATCTGTAAAAGGTGGAATCGCAGCTTATTGAGTGCTTGAATATGCGTGTTTGAAACGCAATTCTTTAATTGTAATTGCCTATTGACGCCAAAGGTGGCAGGATGGTTAATCCTGGTAGGATGACAAAACTCAAACAAATGGAAAAAAAAACAATGACATAAAATATAGATTTTTAGATCAGGCCAACATAACACTCACATATACTTGCAGGGGCCTAGCACTCACATTACAGCCCAAGAAATAATCTGGAGAGAGGACCAATGGAAAATGAATAAAAAGAAAAACGGATCATTTTCTTTTGATTTTCGAAACTTAAGGAATAGAGCATGAGAGATATAAATGTGTGTAATTTTTAAAAAGAGAAGATGCATAGAGAGTACGGTATGCAAAATCTTATTGGTGCCATTTTTGAAGATGGATGTATAGAAAAAAAAAAAAAAAACTGAAACGCGTTTTTGTTAGTTTTCTCCCAATGTATGGTGTGTTTCTAAGTGGTCCCAGTGTGTTTCTCGAATGTGTTTTATGTCAAAGTTTCTTTTTAGTTTGAAATTATTGTTATTTGCTATAAGTATGTAATTTGAGTGCATGTAGTTGCAATCATTCATATTCGTTATGTCAAATAAGCAGCAATTATTGGTCCTTTATTTCTGTCTCTTTTTTTCCTCTTCTCGTATTTCATTTTAAGTTAAGCAGTCCTGTTTTAAATAACTAAAAAAAGATGTACCTTGGATTGAAGATGGTGCACAATCTGATATTATCATTTGCAAAATAAAAATTAACCCGTTGAATTCATATGGCAATTTTATTCTGGGTGGAAAACCAATAACAATCCACCTTTGTTATTTTCAGGATTGCTGTATGCTCTATTTATAATTTTTAAAGGAGTAGATCTTACATAGGGAAAGTTTTTGCAATACCTATCATGCTAAAGCAAATATTGTAGTCTTTTGTCCAAACCTTCAGCTCAATTTTCGATTCTGTTTTTGCAATATATTACCCAAAAATTTGTAATCGAAAGTGTTCTCAGCTCACTTATTTTTTTCCCATGTTATCCCTTTCTTTGGAAAAGAAGATATCCATTTTGTACTTTTGTTGTAGACTTTTGAATATTGAAGTCCTTGTGTTTTTGTTCAAAAAGTTTGCAAAACGATAGCACTATGCTTTGGCTGAATTGAAGGCCTTTACCTGATTGTATGCTACGTCGATTCTTCTTTTTTTTACTTTATAAATTTTTGGCCACGGCTTTGTAGCTCCATGATTGAAGCTTTCTGTTATTAGGTATTATTTTGCAGAGCTATGGAACCAATATATCTTGATCACAATGCTACAACACCTTTAGCAGCAGAGGTCTCGAAAGCAATATCAGATGCATTAGATCTTTGGGGGAATCCCAGCTCTTTGTATGAAAAAGGGAAAATGGCAAAAAATGCTATCAGTAAAGCTCGGGAACAAATTGCCTCAATGATAAATTCCCAGCCATCAGAGATCGTTTTTTGTTCGGGAGGAACTGAAGCAAATAATAATGTAATCTGGTCTGTCTTGGAAAGTTTTGATAAGTGGAAAGAAAGCTCTGGTGATAAAAATATCATACCGCACGTTATTACGACTAACGTGGAGCATGTTGCTGTTGAACAGCCACTAAAATACTGGCAAGATAAAGGAATGCTTGAGGTCACTTTTGTTCCTGTTGATCCATCAACTGGAGCTGTTACTGTTGATGCGATCATGCACGCCTTTAGGCCAACTACTGTCCTTATATCAATTATTATGGCTAATAATGAGACTGGCATCATAATGCCAATTCTTGAAATTGGGAGAGCTCTTGTTAAGTATAGACAAGAGCGAAAATCATCATCGAGGCTACCATTGTTTTTTCACACTGATGCAGCACAAGCTATTGGTAAAATAAAAGTTGATGTGAAGGAGTTAAATGTCGATTTTTTGGTTATCGTTGGGCATAAGTTTTATGGGCCAAGAATTGGTGCTCTGTATGTGAGAAGTCTTGATAATGAAGTTCGGTATTATCCAATGCTATTTGGGGGAGGGCAAGAGCGTGGCTATCGGTCTGGAACCGAAAACACCCCAATGATTGTTGGACTCGGTCAAGCTGCAGAAACGGTAATCAAGAACTTAGCTACTGATCAAAATCACTTTAGACTTTGTCGTGACGAGCTTGAGTGTTGTCTCGAAAACCTTTTTGGGGATTATATTTTGTTTAATTTTCGGGTCGGGAATCGCTTGCCTAATACAACAAGTGTATGTATTTCTTGTGATGGGAAATATCTTGGATATGATCTTTTGTCAAGGTGTCCTTTTGTGTGTGCCAGCACTGGTTCGGCGTGTCATAGTGGGTCAAAGCCTTCTGCTGTTTTGATTGCTTCTGGTTTGAGTGAAGAGAAGGCCCGATCCACTCTGAGGCTTACAGTTGGTAGGTCCACACGTCTTGAGGATGTTAGAACAGCAGCCGAAGCTATTAAAAAAGCATATGATTCCATGACTTGCAGCTAGAAAAAATGTTTTGCTAATCCAATATGTAAAGATTTTCCATAATTTTGCAGTGTGGGAGTTAGTTTATATATCGCAGTAATTTAAAATGGACGTTTACTTTATTTGGTTCCATGTTCTACTAAGGGTGTAAAGTTTAGGTCCGTAAATTATTTTACAGCACCGATCTTTGTGTTTCAGCTTCTAAGCTTAGTAGGTTGCTAACTGGCTGGGTATTAAACTATAAAACTGACTCTTGAGTCGGTTTTGAAAGTTTTGTAACTTGGGGCTTTGCACTCAGAGTGCACTAAGTTTTCTTTCTCTGAGTGGTTTAAAGTTCCTAGAATTTTGAATTCATGCTATTATTTTGCATGCTTGAGATAAATAAATTGTGGTAAATTATTTAGAATTTCTTAATTGATTTGAAACTTCAGTAGACAGCTCAGGGGTTGAACTTAATCTCCCAACTTTTTATGCTGATCTTTGAGGAATTAAAAGAAACTAGTTTCAATGAGTCCGTTTTTTTTTGTTTTGTGATTACAAGGATTCAAATGAAAAATATGGTGAAATTTTTCTCGCTTAGGCCTACCTCGTTAAATTTGGAAGAAAATAGATTTGAATATACGGTAGAAACGCTATTTCACTTTTCCTCAGAGATGGGGAAGAAGATCAACGATAAAGAGTTTAAATTTAGGATAAACAGTTGCTGTAAATTCTACAGCAAATTCCGCATGAAGTCATTCACTTTAATTCTTAGAGCCAGTAGGTGGTTAAACTAGATTAGCACAATCTTCTCTAATTAAGGAACCAAATCTAAGTATTGACTTGTAATTTGTAAGTAGCTTACTTTCTCAATCCTTTTCTTATATTAATTAATAAAAATTTTTCCACAAAATGAGTTTTTCAAAGAAAAGTAAAGAACTCCATTAAACCAAAAATGAGAAAAAAATCAAATCAAATAGTATACCAAGCGTGAAACTACCACAAATCAGCATCGATAAATAAATGAAACCCAAAACGAACAGAAATTACAATAAATAATCGAGTCAAACTCAAACCGAGCAGAAATTAACATGAGTTGGGTTCAAAACCCCTATGCCTTCCCAAGGCCAGAACATAATTTGCACTTTACTGAAAAAATGTAAATGTTTTTACTTTATAATTTTAATAAATCAAATAATATTAACATTTTGATTACTAAATATCAGTATATGTATATTAAACTGACAATGCACATTAATTTGTATTTTCAGAACTTTCAACTACGTTGAACAAAATGGATATCTCAAAATTTTGATTGGATGTGTTTGGGGAAATGGTGGGCGTGAAAGAGGGGTAGTTGCCCTTTAATCACTTTCGACGATTAAAAAAAGGCACTAGCCCTTTCAATTTCCAATTGAATGAGCCCTTTTTGAAGTTCCTGCAACATCGCTTTCTATAAAAAAAACCTTGTATGCCCCCAGGGCATAACTTACAACCCTTGCCCTGAGGACTGTGGGGGGGGGGTGTCATCCTTAAAGACCGAATTTCCAAAAATTTCAACTACGTTATCTAAAATTTTTGATTGGATGTGTTTGGGGAAAAGGTGGGTGTGAGAGGGGGTTAGTTGCCGTCAAATCACTTTCGACTATTAAAAAGGGTACTAGCCCTTAAAATTTCCAATCAAATGAACCCTTTTTCAAGTTTCTACGACAAAGATTTCAATAAAAACCTTAAATGCCCCCAGGGCATAACTTATTACCCTTGCCCTGAAGACTGTGGGAGGAATGTCCTGCTCAGAGGTATAATTTCCAGAACTTCCAACTGCGTGGAACAAAATGGCTATCTCAAAATTTTGATTGGATGTGTTTGGGTAAATGGTGGGCGTCGAAGGGGTGTTAGTTGCTTTCCAATCACTTTCGACTATTAAGAAGGGCACTAGCCATTTGAATTTCCAATCGAATGAGCCCTTTTTGAAGTTTCTACGACAATGCTTTCTATAATCCTTTTTATCCCAAAATAGGGATAAAAAGGATGTTATCCCTATTTTGAACTTCTATTTTATTGCCCCTAGGGTATAATTTACAACCCTTGCGCTGAGGGCTGTATGGGTGTTGTCATCCTGAAAGACCTAATTTCCAGGACTTTCAACTACGTTGAACAAAATGGCTATCTCAAAATTTAGTTTGGATGTGTTTGGGGAAAAGGTGGGCGTGAGAGCGGGGTTAGTTGCCCTCCAATCACTTTCGAATATTAAAAAGGGCACTAGCCCTTTGAATTTCCAATCGAATGAGCCTTTTTGAAGTTTCTACGACAACGCTTTCTATAAAAAAAAACCTTATATGCCCCCAGGGCATAACTTATAGCCCTTGCCCTGAGGGCTGTGGGGGAGTGGCCTACACAAAAACATAATTTCTATCTGGAAATCAACTACGGTGAACAAAATGGCTGTCTCAAAATTTTGATTGGATGTGTTTGGGGAAATGATGGGCGTGGGGGAGGGGCTAGTTGCCCCCAGGGCATAACTTATAGCCCTTGCCCTAAGGGCTGTGGGGGAGTGTCCTACACAAAAACATAATTTCTATCTGGAAATCAACTACGGTGAACAAAATGGCTGTTTCAAAATTTTGATTGGATGTGTTTCGAGAAATGGTGGGCGTGGAAGGGATGTTAATTGCCTTCCAATCACTTTCGACTATTAAAAAGGGCACAAGCCACTTCAATTTCTAATTGAATGAACCCTTTTCGAAGTTTCTACGACAACTGCTTCGATACGAAGTGCCCTGGTCTAAAGGAAAAAAAAAATAAATAATACATTGTGCCAACATCGTTCTTATATGCCCCTAGGGCATAACTTAAAACCCCTGCCCTGGGGGTTTTGGGGGAGTGCCTCCTCAAAAACATAATTTCTATCTGGAAATCAACTATGCTGAACAAAATGGCTATCTCAAAATTTTGATTGGATGTGTTCGGGGAAATGGTGGGCGTGGAAGGGGTGTTAGTTGCCTTCCAATCACTTGCGACTATTAATAAGGGCACTAGCTATTCCAATTTCCGATCGAATGAGCCTTTTTCGAAGTTTTTACGATAACTCCTTCGATACAAAGTGCCCTGGTATGGAAGAAAAAAAAATACATGGTGCCAACATCGTTCTTTACTTAGGCAGCGCGACTGAGCTGCCTATGATATGTGTCCTTCATCACACTGGCTCTGTCCTTGAATTATATGAAAATGAGGTTTCAGCACTCCATTGTTGCTTAGTAGGGTACTCGTCAAATGTTTTGTTTTGCTGTGGGTGCCTGATTTTTGGCCTAGAGAAGGGTTCATCGATACGCCCGTGCTAAGTGTAATAAACAGATCTCAGTAAAATGCTTATGTCACTTTTGTGAATTTATCTTATTATTAAAAAACGTTTCTAAAGCCTAAAACGAACAAAAATTATTCTGTATATGAGAGAGGTCGTTCCCTCCTCAATCCTTCGCTCTTTACGCTAAAGTTTTTTGTGCTTTCCAAAAGTTTCTTATTCCGATTCAACGGCCTTTGCGTTTCTTTAGTCGTTCTTAAAGAATTGGGAAAAAAAAGTCCAATTTCAGCGTAAACAGTGAGTGATTGAGGAGGGGACAGCCCCCTTATGTACGGAATAATTTCTCTTCATTTTAAGTTTTAATGCTATTCCCTATTTTCAGTCAATTTTTTTATTGATACTTTAATTTTTTTTTGGTCCTAGAACAGGGCACTTCGTATCGAAGGAGTTGTTGTAGAAACTTTGAAAATGGCTCATTTGATTGGAAATTGAAAGGGCTTGTGGCCTTTTTAATAGTCAAAAGTGATCGGAGTGCAACTAACCCTCTTCCCACGCCCACCAATTTCCCAAACACATTCAATCAAAATTTCGAGATAGCTATTTTGTTCAGCGTAGTTAAAAGGTCTGAAAGTTCTGTCTTTGAGGATGACAGCCCCAAGGGCAAGGGTTGTAAGTTTCGCCCCGGGAGCATATGAGGTTATTTATAGAAAATGTGGTCATATAAACACCGGAGGGGGCTCATTGGATTGGTAATCAGAAGCTCTAATGCCCTTTTTAAAAGTCAAAGTGATCGGATTCCCCCCCCCCCCCACACGTCGTGATGTCCCGAAATGTATCTAATAGAAATTTTGAGATGGTCATTTTATTTAAAATAGTCCAAGTATCGCATAACAAGGCTTTTGGGTTTTGAAACTAAGCCCCAGAGCCTGGGGCAAGGGTTATGCCCCGGGGGCATTTAAGATTTTTATGGAAGGGATGGTTATGAAAACTTTAGAGGAGGGTCACTTGATTGAAAACTGGAAGTTCTAGTTCCCTTTTAAGAGTCAAAAGTGATGAAGGGCAGCTAGCCCCCCCCCCCCCCCGACTACCCCTCTTTTCACCAAACGAATCCGATTGAAATTGTGAGATAACGATTTTGCTCAAAATAGTCCAAAGAACATATAACAATGCCTCTAGGGTTGATACAACCCCCCAGTGCCCTGGGCATAGGGTTGTAAGTCACGCCCTGGGGGCATGTAAGGTTTTTATGGAATGGTTGGTCGTATAAACTTTAAATGGGGCTCATTTGATTTGAAATTGGAAGTTATAGTGTACTTTTTAAGAGTCAAAAGTGATTTGAAAGCAACCAGTCCCCCCCTCCCCACGTTCATCATTTCCCCAAAGACATCCAATCAAAATTTGGAGATAGCACTTTTGTTCATTGTAGTTGAAGGGTCCAGAAGTTCTGTCTTTGAAGAAGTCACTCCCGCCCCCATAGCTCTCAGGGCAAGGGTTGTAAGTTATGCCAGGGGGGCATATCGGGTTTTTATAAAAAGGGTGGTCGTATATTCTTCGAAAGGGACTCATTTGATTAAGATAAGATAAGATAAGTTTTATTCTTCATTAAATACACATACAATATTAGATGTTATAAATCCCTCAAAGGCTCATTGGCCTGTACAAAGAGGGAAGACATATGAATTACATACTCAAGGATAAAAAACAAAAGAAAATTTAAAATGATCACTTACTCACATATGAAGGAGAAGAAAAGAAAATATAAATAAAATAGAAACTATAGAAAAAATTAGAATAAATAAACTAAATTAATTAATTATATTAAATAGACTAAAAAAAAAAAAAAAAAAAAAAAAAAAAAAAAAAAAAAAAAAAAAATATTACTATAAGCGAATTCCTGTCGTCGAAACAGACTGTAATTATTAGACTGTAATAAAATGGTGCGAAAGCAATAAAATTTAACCTATCTTCATGAATGCTACTCCTTAGTGAACTATACAAGTTTCACCAATAAAAAATGATAATCATACCTGAGGCCTGGGAGTCATAGCGCAGAGAAAACCACCATAAAACAAACTAACCATTCAGGGGACATCAACTCCACAAAAAAAAAAAAAAAAAAAAAAAAAAAAAAAAAAAAAAAAAAAAAAAATTTATTCAGTTTGATTCTTAACTAAATGGTCCTTAAGAATCCTCTTGAAAGTGCCAAACGAGTGACATTTCTGTACTGAAAAAGGCAGGGAGTTCCAAACCTGATGACAAGCGATGAGAGGATTGAAATCTGACCGCACAGTGGGAGTAGGAGGAATGCAGATATTATGTGACGAACGAAGGTTATATGGAGCTGAATCAGAAATAAACTGAGGAGTTTTTTGAAGAGATTTTGGAAGATTGCCATGAAGCTGATGAAAAACAAAAGAAGCACAAGAAAGAATGTAGATAGACTGTAGATTTAGAAGCGGTCTTGGTGAAGAACGGTTGGTGTCCATAACCAGACGCCGTGTTTTATCATACATGACAGAAAGCGACCGCAGTGTAGAAGGAAAAGTAGACATCCATACTATGGGGCAATAAGAGACATATGACTGGACAAGGCAGAAAAAAAGAAGCTTCAGAATAGATCCAGGAAAGGTGTGTTTGAGTTTTCGAATGACACCCAAACTCCGTGAGACCTTAACCCTAATCATGGCTATATGGTGTCTAAACGAAAGGTTCTCATCAAGCAGGATACCAAGAAATCGGACCAACCGATTCTTTGGTCTACACAAGAAGCCTTGTGACACCTGAAGCTGTGTCAGTTGAGGGAAAGCTACGCCAATTCGAGAAAAAATAAGAAAATGTGACTTGGTAACATTCAAGGCCAAATAATTCGCCTCAAACCATGAAACTACTCTCTCAAATATTGCCACCAGATTAGACCTGACATCACATTCCGTCCTCCCTAGAGTCCCAAAAGTGCTGTCGTCAGCAAAAGCAACGAGGCAATCTTCATTAGAAGTAGCATTGGGACACGAAGGAACATCCGGATGACACAGATTGCAGCATACCAGAGGACTGGTGTTCTTGACTGCTGAAATCAGATCATTGACATAAATCAGAAATAAAACGGGGCCAAGAACAGATCTCTGGGGGACACCATATTCTACTTCAGAAGGGCTTCGGAAAAGCGGATCAATTGAAATAAGTCTACCAGAAAGATATGATTCAAACCAAGAAAAAACATTTGATCTTATACCAATATGCGATAATTTCCAAAGAAGAATATGATGAGTCAAAGAATCAAAAGCTTTACGAACGTCCAAAAATAAAGCTGCCGGGATAAGACCAAAATCTATTGCCGAATGAATGAAATTCAAGAGAGATGCGCAAGCATGCTCTGTAGAGTGATTCGCTCGGAATCCAAACTGGAAATCATGGAAAAAATTTTTGACATCCAGAAAACTAAGAAGCCTGGATAGCATAGCCTTCTCAAAAATTTTGCTGAAAACAGATAGAAGAGAAATTGGCCTATAATTAGCAGGATCACTCCGGGACCCACCTTTATACAGCACTATAACCTTAGCTCGCTTGAGTGATTCAGGGAAAATTCCATTCACGAAAGACAGATTGACAAGCTTAGTCAATGGTGACAGAATAGCGGGAAGAACGGCACGGATAACCCTTGTAGGAATGTTGTCTGGCCCTGAAGACGATGAACCTTTAAGTGCATTTACGATCCGAGCTACCTCAAACTCAGAAACAGGGTTCAAAACCATTGACTTTAAACATGGGGGTCCAAGATAGGCTCTGAAATCACAACGAGGAGTTGTAGAGCTCACAGATGAAGCAGTCGCTTTTCCTATATTAGCAAAATAAGACGTAAGCTCTAGCTGAACATTTTCTTCTCCTTGGACAGTTTTACCGTCAACTATCAGCGTTGTTGGAACTGAAGGCGGAGGGGGAGTAGGTTTAAGTACAGAATTAATAATTTTCCATGTCTTCCCAACATCCTTTCCACACTCAGAAAATTTCCTGTGATAATACTGAGACTTGGCCTTCCGACACAGAGAATTAAATATATTCCTATAGGCCTTGAACTGCTGATGATGAGAAGCAGATGACGAAGCCTTATATAGTTTCCACAGATAATTTTTCCTTTTCCAGCTTTTATGGAGACCTGGAGTCATCCACGGATTCAGCAGTACTATCCTTTTCGAGGTATGAGGCTTTGGATTCTGGTGGCAAACTTCTAGGATACCTTCTTTTACTGAATCATAAAAGAAATCAAAAGAGCGGTTAAAATCCGATTCAGAATCCAAACTATCCCATGACTGATCAGTCAAACGAGATTTAAGTAGACTGATATCACTGACACCAAAACGGAAAAATGGGAGATTAGATTGCGAAACTTTACGCTGCGATCGATTAGCAGTCCTATACCGTGAAATAGCAGGGAAATGATCAGAAATATCACTAATCATCACCGAATTATCTAAGACATCTAGTGACGAAAAAATATTATCAATAAGTGATGCATGCATCTCAGTAACTCGGGTTGGTATACAAACTGAAGGTAGAGCTCCCGCAGAAAGCATCATTGACAAAAAATCTGCAGCCGAAGCAGAATTTTGATCCAGCAGGTTAATATTGAAATCCCCCATAAGGATTAGTTCGCAAGGATGCTTTTGGAGTAAGTCCAAAACCTCTTCTAGAATTTTCATAAACGAAGGAATAGATCCATTAGGGGATCTGTAAACCAAGCCAACAACTAAATTCTTACAACCTGACTTAATCTCAATAAAAAGGGATTCAAAGATTCCTTCCTCATTTCTACTCAAATCACTTCGGAAATTATATACAAGATGATCGGCAATATACAGGGCAAGGCCACCTTTCGCCATCTGTTTTCGGTTCATCCTCTCCATCCTAAATCTTTGGATATCTAAAAGCATATCCTTTTTTGAATCCAGGAAAGTTTCACACAATCCAATAACATCCGGAGTTCCACCACTGACGATCCGTTTCAGCTCATCAAAAGAGGAACAAAGTCCCTGAATGTTTAGGTGAAGCACAGAGAAAATACCATCTTGTTTAGAAGAGGCAGAACCACTTAATTGCGAAACATACTTACTTTCAATAACCGATTTAGGATCATTATAATTCCTATTCCTACTTCCAACTGAATTATTAATTATACTTTCTATATCTAAAGGATTATTTTGTAACTCAACAAAACGTTCCCCCAAA
>JAQQPU010003736.1:27704-55015 GCA_029168905.1 Artemia sp. Kazakhstan ARC1039 | reverse complement strand
GAGGAGGGCGTTTGGGGGGCTGGAGCTCTTTGGGAGCTTGGGGGACCTTTGAGTACCGGGGGCTTCCTTCGGGGTTGGGGTAGGGGGATCGGAACCCTTTGGGGTTGGGGTAGAGGACCTCACAACACTGTTCAAATGAAACTTGTGTATTATAACGACCACACTCAATTCCTCTTCCAAAATCTCTTCAAAAATCATCTTTTAAAATGTCTCTAACTGTTTCGCCGAAATAATTCCATAACCTGTCTAAAACGGTTTCGCCAAAATTACCCCCCAAACGGAATTTCAGCATGTTCCTTTTGTTTGGCATCTCTGCGCTAATGCATTTCAAATTATTTGGAAACCTTTTCGCGCGCTAAGATCAAAACATCTGCCTCGGAAACGATTCTCTTGTTAGAACTCCAAATTAATTCCCCTTTCGTGAATCAATTCTCTATAGAACAACAAATTAATTCCCCTTTCGTGTCAATCAATCAATCATGACATCATGTGTGATCTAACTGTTTCTCGGTGACAATTCTCTTTGGAAATGCAAGGACATTAATTAACTTGACGTCATCTGTCAGACATTAATTAACTGTTTCCGGGAACCTCATAACATCTGGCTCGAATAACAATAACAAATACTATTTCTGGAACATAACATCTGCCTCGAACAGGAAGGAAGTGTCATTAACTGTTTCTCGGAACCTCATAACATCTGGCTCGAATAACAACAACAAATACTATTTCCGGATCATAACATCTGCCTCGAACAGGAAGGAAATGTCATTAACTTTGCTTCGAACAACAACAACATTGACCCCATTAACCACGTGTTCTCTCTAATGACTCTGTTCAAAACAACAACAACATTGACCTTGACATTTTGCCTCGGAAACAATAACAAATACTATTTCTGGATCATAACATTCGCTGAGGGCGTGCCAAAAACACACCTGGAGAAAGAGGTCATTGACCGATTACGCAATCATTCTCACTAATGA
Organism: Artemia sp. Kazakhstan ARC1039; assembly: GCA_029168905.1. Taxonomy (NCBI): domain Eukaryota; kingdom Metazoa; phylum Arthropoda; class Branchiopoda; order Anostraca; family Artemiidae; genus Artemia; species Artemia sp. Kazakhstan ARC1039. The sequence continues at coordinate 54,029 of JAQQPU010003736.1, read as the reverse complement.
CTCTATGCCCATATAAGGAGCCCCGTCCGGAGTTATAGGGTCATCTCTACTCCCCCTCCCACGTCTGCTTTCCTTCAAATACATCCTATCAAAATTTAGACAGCCATTTGTTTCAGCATAGTTGGAAAGTCCAATAACCATGCCATTGGGGGTGACATGACTTCCTACAGTCACTGGAGAACAGGCTGTAAGTTATGCAGTTTTACCATTGTTGACATGCAGTATTTGTTATTTGAAAATATGCGAAAATTTTTGGGGCTAATTTAGTGTGGTGAAGAAAAATTTCCCACGGAGAAAATTTTCCGTAGGAATCATGGGTACCCATGGGGGGGCACAAGCCCCCCTCCTGCTGAATGACGTTGTCATATATGTGTATTAATTTAAAAAAACTTTCCACAGAATAAGTTTTCAAAGAAAAGTAAAGAGCTCTGTTAAGCCAAAAATGGGCAGAAATAAAGTCAAATAATCTTCCAAGCGTAAAACTACCACAAATCACTATCAACAATTAAATGAAACTCAAAACGAACAGAAATTAGAATAAATAGCCGAGTCAAAGTCAAAACGAGCAAAATTTAACATTACTAGGGCTGACAACCCCCAGGCCTTCTCAAGACCAGAACATAATTTAGGCTTTACTAAAAAAAAAAAAAAAAAAAAAGACCCGTGGATTGTCAGTTTAATATACGTACACTGACATTTATTCCTTAAAATAAAAAAAAGGTAAAAAAAAGTGAGAAAAAAAAGTTTTTCACTTATTTAAGTAAAAAAAGTGAGAACCTTTAAACATATTTTGTTTTCAAAAGCACAAACTATGTTCTGGTCTTGAGAAGGCATGGGGGTTATCGGCCCTACTAATGTTAATTTTTGCTCCTTTCGAGTTTGACTTGGCTATTTATTCTAATTTCTGTTCATTTTAAGTTTCATTTATTTACTGATAGTGATTTGTGGTAGTTTTTCGCTGTAATGATTACTTGACTTCATTTCTGCCCATTTTTGGCTTAATGAAGCTCTTTAATTTTGGTTGAAAAGCTTGTTTTGCGGAAAAAGTTTATTTTAGAGGAATTTCTGTTCGTTTTTTATTGACAGTCATTTTCATGAATAAAATAATATTTTATATCTTTTCGGTGTTTTTTTCTATAAGAATCCCTAGTTTGGCATAATTGTGAGGGTTTGACATGCCCAATATCCCTAAAGATATAGTTGCTGGACCGTTCTACTATGCTGAACAAAATAGTTGTCTAAAAATTTTGACTAGATGTGTTTGGGAAATAAATTGGCTTGAGAGACGGGCTGATTGCTCTCCAATCTCTTTTTACTCTTAGAAAGAGCCCTAGAACTTTTAATTTTGAACCGAATTAGATATATTAAATGTTCCAATGACATTTCTAGTTATTATAGAATGGTGCTCCCTATGATATCGCTTATGTGCCTTTTTGAAAACCTGCAGGTATACAGTTTTTTCGTTTAATTGGAACGCCCCCTAAACACTTCTTAGAAGTTTCACCTTAACTACTCTTAGCCTCATTAGTTACAGTAATTGTAGTTGTAGTACTAAAAGTATACACATAGTGCCTTCTGGCTAGTTCAAAATCCCCTCACAACTTACTCTTAAAGATCTAACTTAATAATATAAGATGTTCTTGAGATATTGCTTTGTCACCTTTTTGAAAGTTCACATGCTCATAGTTTGTTTTGATTTAGTTCAACGTCCGCCTAAATGTGTCTTATATTTGATTACTGAAGACAATGTTATATTCGCTTTGGACTATTGGCTACAAAATGGCTGTCTCACAATTTTGATCAAATGTGTTTGGGGAAAAGAGGATACCAGGGAGAAGAGGGGGGGGGGGGTTTTTTCTCTCCATCACGCTTGAATCTTAAAATGGAACTAGAACTATGCATTTCCAATCAAATGAGCCTCCTCTAAAGTTCACAAGACCACCTTTTCATAAAAACCTTACATCCCCCCGTGGCATAACTTAAAACCCTTATCCCCATACTTCGGGGGGTTGTGTCAAGCCCAAAGGCCGTGTTATGAGATCTCTGGACTATTTTTGAACAAATGGCTATCTTTAAATTTCTGTCGGATGCATTGGGGGAAAATATGACGTTGGGGGGGTATAGCTGCTCTCCGATAAGTTTGACTCTTAAAAATGGCTCTTCAACTTCCCATTTCCAATCCATAAGGAGAGGGTAGTTTGCCTCCAATCACTTTTGACTATTAAAGAAGGGACTAGCCCTTTCAATTACCAAGCGACTGAGCCCTTTTCAAAGTTTCTACGACAAGAAATGGCCTCTATCAGATGCTTTTCGGGAAAATACGACGTGTGTGTGTGTGTTTGAGGGATGGGCTATTTGCCTTCTCATCACTTTGACTTTTAAAAAGAGCACTATAACTTCTGATTACCAATCCAATGAGCCCTCTTTGAAGTTTATTAATTAAAAAAAAAAAGTTTTTCAGAGGGAAGTAAAGAGCGAAGTTGAAACTTAAAACGGACAAAAATTATTACTTCATAGCCTATTTAATATATATTAATATAACTAGTACAAATAAACCAACTAATTATGTTTCCCTATGCTTTTATGATTATACAAAACTAGCGCTTTACTGAAAACACAAAATAATATAGGAGTTTTGGTACAGTAAAACAAACCAATTAAGGACACTTTTTATAGAATCAAAATATTATCAATCCCTTTTAGGATCAATCCCTTTTAAAATAAAGCAACAATCCATTTTAGGATTGCCTTTATTTTTTTACGTTTAATTTGGTATCACTTCTGCACAATGGCTCAGTTCAATGACTGGCTCTCGTTTTGGTTCTTAAAAGGACATTTCATGATTAGTTTGTGCACAAGTTCGAAGTAAGGCCATCTCGATAGTATTATGACTATAGACTAGCTTTAGAATTTGTATCATAGCTTGAAATTCACTCTTGTATAGATAGAAATAATCGGATTTCCGGAGTTCATATTATGTCTTATTTGATCTTCATTTCAAGTGATACGAAAGTATATTTCTCACAATTTAAGACTGTATATTACCCACTATTGGTATTATAGCTGGTGAGAGCAAAATGCTGCTTGATAAATCAGTCCAATGTTTCTGTATGCTGTTAAATTACTTCGCGGTTATTAAAGAATATTTAGTTTTACGCTTATGTTTTTAAGATAATTTTAATTGTATACTGAAAGTTACTGATGTCACAACTGGTGTAACACTATAAAAAGCTTTATAGATTCGTTTAGTGTTGTCGGGCTATATACTCACTTTTGACTCTTAAATCAATAATCCTGTTTTTTATACTTGACTTTTGTGTTTTCAGTAAAGCGCTAGTTTTGTATAATCATAAAAGCATAGGGAAACATAATTAGTTGGTTCATTTGTACTAGCTATATTAATATATATTTAATAGGCTGTGAAGTAATAATTTTTGTCCGTTTTAAGTTTCAACTTCGCTCTTTACTTCCCTCGGAAAAACTTTTTTTTTAAATTAATCTTTGTCCGTTTTTGATTAAAATTTAATGCAGAAACAACGCTGCCATGATCTTTTTTATTTATATGGAATAATGTATTCTCGTTTTAAGTTTTAATGTCGCTTCTTAGTTTCAGTTGAAAATTTATTTTTAATATAATTTCCAATTATCACCGATCTAGGGGAGATAAGACAGCTCTAAAAAATACTGCAAACAACCTTGACAGCTTAGAAAAATTTTAGTCTAAAACATAAAGTTCATTATCCATACTTCACAAAACAATACATGTTTTTCAGGAACGTTTGTTTTTCGATGAGCCTGTTTTTACTCGGCCGACTTCCCCTGAAAAAGCCATAATGAAGACAGGGCTTTATAAATCACCTCATGACTAGCAGAAACTAGAATGCTTCTGTAACAAAAGAAAGCTGTTTAAGGGCTCATTTAAAAGCTTATATTTGTACTTAATCTTTTTTTTTTATATAAATTTGACTTGATAGCACATTCCGACAAAGTGAACTTTCGGTTGTTTCCCCAACTTTTTTAAATGAAACAAGTGCCTTTTCCAATGAAATGACCAAGAAAAGGTAATTTCAAAACCTAGGCAAGAGCAAAAACTAAGGGGGCAAGGACGTCCCTTCCCCTCAATTACCGCCGTTAGAGCTAGCACACAGGCTTCATCACCGAGTGAAGTTTGAAGGTTCAATTCAAAACTGTTGATCAATCAAGCTTAATTTTTGGTAGATGTTTAGTTGAAAAGTTTTTAGTTTTAGTTAATTTGCTTTCGCAATAATCTTTTACTTTTGATTTATGAAACATACTAAGAGGGTCTGGATGGGTGTTAAGGGCTTTGCACTATAATTATTGCAATGATACAGTTTCATGCTTCCAAACTCTTCCACTTAAGAAGTGGTACCGAAAGTGCCGCCTTTTAGTGCTATATGGCACTTTTGGATGGTAAAATTGATAAAAAGCACGTAGATATGAGTAATAAGTTTAAAATCTACCTTCCCGTGATATGCCTTAAAAATGAGTGCCATTAAACATCACTTTTTAAAGTTTTGCTAGCCCAATAGCCCCATACTGTAAAAAAATCGTTTAAGATTCAACAAAATTGTTTGTAATTTTTATCAACAACAAAATTTGAATTTCAACAGCTGAAATTGAATATTGGAAACCATTTTGGAATTCCATGGTCATTATCGAATTTCCAATTTGTTGAGACCATTCCCACCACAATTTCCATAAAAACTTTATATGCCCCCAGGGCGTAACTTACAACCCTTGACCTAAGGGCTATATGGGGGGGGAGGCTATCCTCAGAGACTTTCTGGACCTTTCAACTACACTGAACAAAATGGCTATCTCAAAAACTATGATTGAACGTATTTGGGGAATTGATTGGTGTACGGGATATTGGCGTATTGATTGGTGTACGGGAGGGGGGGGGGGTGGCTGGATGACCTTCAATCACTTTTGACTGTTAAAAAAGCCACTAGAACTTCTGATTACCAATCAAATGAGCCCGCTCTGAGGTTTATACGACCACCCTTTCTATAAGAAAAACTTATATCCCCACAGAAGATAACTTAAAACCCTTGCTCTGAGGGCTGTGGGGGGGGGGGTTGTTTTCTTTCTCAAAATCCTAATTTTGGTGGTTTAAACTACACTGAACAAAATGGCTATCTCAAAATTTTGATTGAATGGGTTTGGGGAAGTGATTGACGTGGGGGATGGGGAGCTGGTTGCCCTCCATGAGCTCTTTTGAAGTTCCTATGACATTTCTTTCTATAAGAAGTGCCCTGGCCTAAGAAAATAAAAAAAAAAACAATACATTGTGCCCACATATATACAATATATCGTGCTGCCTATGATATTTTGTATTGATATTTCAATTATACAGCACTGGAAGTGCCGATTAGACCAGGTAAGCCCCCCCCCTGAAATTCAGCCTATGGGCACCCATGGTAGGGATGAAGGTCTCCCAGGGGAATTTTCGTGGGATTTTTTTTATTTAATCAAACAGTTTGTGGTAACGAACTGTAAGTAAGGAGCGACCCGGCTAATTAGTAACCGAAACTCTAAAAGCCGAATTTTAATACCAATAGATATATCAAAAGAATTGGATTTTTATGCTGATTTCAAATATATAAGTTTTATTAAGTTTAGTCTTACCCAGAAAAGGTTACGATCCTGAGAAAATTAACTGGTGACATTTCCCTATGTTTGTAGGAATACAGAAAACTAGCGCTTTACTGAAAACACAAAAAAATATAGGAGTTTTGGTACGGTAAAAGTAAACCTTTTAACAGTATAAAAGTAAAGCATTTTTAGATTGTTGTTTTATTTATTTTTTCGTTTAATATGGCATCACTTCGGCAAAATGAGCTCAGTTCAATGATTGACTGTCGCTTTCGATCTGAAAAAGACATTTCATGATTATTTTGTGGACAAGTTCGGAGTAAACGAATCTTATTAGTAATAGGACTACAAACTCGCTTTAGAATTTGTATCACAACTTAAAATCCTCCGTTTTATAGAGAGAAATAACTTGATTTCTAGAGTTTATATTACGGTTGATATGTTCTTCATTTCGAGTGATACTAGGTGAGACCAAGATGTTACCTGATAAATCAACCCACTATTCTATATACTGTCTAATGCCTTTAAACTTATTATTTCTATGCCTAAGTTTCTAAGATAGTTTCAACTGTGCACTGAAAGTTACTGATATCACAGCTCCTGTAGGACTATGAAAAGCGTTATAGATTTGTTTGTTGTTGTGAGGCTAGGATTTACTTTTGACTCCTAAGTCAATATTCTTGTTTTTCTACTAGACTTTTGTGTTTTCAGTAAAGTGCTAGTTTTCTGTAATCCTATAAACATAGGGAAATATCACCAGTTGATCTATTTGCATTAGTTTTATTGATATATGTTAGATAGGATGTGAAGTAGTACTTTATTCATTTTAAGTTTCAAATTCGCTCTTTACTTCCCTCGGAAAAACTTTGTTTTTTATTTAAATTAATCTATGCTCGTTCTGATTAAAATTTAATTTAGAAAGAACGCTGCTATGACCTTTTCTATTTCTACAGAATAATGTCTGTTTGTTTTAAGTTTTAATGTTGGTCCTTAGTTTCAGTTGAAAACTTTTTTATATAATTTCTAATTAGCTCCAATCTAAGGGAGGTAAAAAACCTCAACCCTTATTAAGGAGCTGAACTTTAGAAGCCGTACAAGAATTGAAGGAAAAAATAAGTTCTGAGTGGATAAAAATCAAAACATAGTGTCGTTTCTTTTTATTAATTAAAAAACTTTTTCCACAAAATAAATTTTTCAAAGAAAAGTAAAGATCTCCATTAAACCATAAATGAGCAAAAATAAAATCAAATAATCTACCAAGCTTGAAACTACCACAAATCAGCATCCATAAATAAATGAAACCTAAAACGAACAGAAATTATAATAAATAACCGAGTCAAACTCAAGACGAGCAGAAATTAACATGAGTAGGGTTCAAAGCCCCTATGCCTTCCCAAGGCCAGAACATAATTTGCACTTATCTGAAAAAAATATAAATGTTTTTACTTTTATAACTTTAATAAATCAAATGATATTAAAATTTTATTACTAAATATCAGTATATTTATATTAAACTGACAATGCACATTCATTTGTATTTTTTTTCAGTAAAGTGCAAATTATGTTCTGGCCTTGGGAAGGCATAGGGGTTTTAAGCCCTCTCTTAAAACGAATATAATGGCAATTGAGCCCCCAAGCCCAGTCTCGCCCCCTGAGAACATAACTGTTTGCGGAGCTCCTGTTGAAATTGTAAATAACTTCACTTATCTTGGCTCCGTGCTGTCTAATGACGGCTCTATAGAGGAAGAGGTGTGCAGCGGAGTTTCAAAAGCCTCGTCTATCGTCGGAAGTCGCAACAATCTCTGGAGAATGCCGCATATATCTAGGCGCACGAATATGCGAATTTATAATGCATCCGTAAGCTCGGTTCTCCTCTATGCAGCGGAAACCTGGCCTCTCAAATCAACAATCCTCAGCATGATAGACGTCTGCCAGACGAAACAGTTCCGTCGGATTGAGGGACTCCGATCGGACGATTTTGTAAGCAACGCAAGGTTACTCGCACTCACCTCCCAAGTGCCATTCTCCGTCCAAATAACGCACCGTACTCTCAGATGGTTCGGACACCTCTTGCGTATGCCGACGACAACCCCAGCCCGAATAGTCTACGATTTTGACGCTAAAGCACATGGCTGGTCTCGCCCGAGGGGCAGACCTCAGACAAGGTGGAAGGATAGTCTCAACAAATTCCTTGAGATAGCTAACATTGCTGTCGACGAGGCTCCACTAATAGCAGCAGACAGGTCAGCCTGGAGGAGCAAAGTTGCGACGCTCTCTACGCCGCCCCCAACGCGGCAGGAGCCTTATGTCAAGTAAGTCAAGTCAAGTCAACATTTTGTTTTTAAACATAATGGGCAAATGGGAGGGTGGGCGTGGGAGGGGGACTAGTTGCCCTCCCATCACTTCCGACTATTAAAAACATAAGCCCTTTCTATTTTCAATCGAATGAGCCCTTTTCGAAGCTCATAAGACAACTTCTTCAATACGAAGTGCCCTGGTCTAAAAAAAAAGAAAAAGAAAAACCAATAAGATATTGTACCCACATCGATCTTTACCATAAAAATGCCAAGCCTTCCAATCACTTTCGACTATTAGAAAGGGCAGAAGCCCTTTCAATTTTCAATCTAACGAGCCCTTTTTGAGTTTCTACAACAATGCTTTCTATAAACACCTTATATGCCCTCAGGGCATAAATTACAACCCTTGCCCTAAGGGTTCTGAGGGGGTTGTCATCCTCAAAGACCTAATTTCCAGAACTTTCAACTACGTTAAACAAAATAGCTGTCTAAAAATTTTGGAATGAAAAAATTGGATGTGTTTGGGGAAATGGTGGGCGTGAGAGGGGCGTTAGTTGCTCTCCAATCACTTTCGACTATTAAAAAAGGCATTAGCCCTTTCAGTTTCCAATCGAATGTGCCCTTTTGAAGTTTCTACGACGACACTTTCAATGGAGACCTTATATGCCCCCAGGGCATAACTTACAACCCTTGCCCTGAGGACTGGGGGGTGTCATCCTCAAAGACATAATTTCTGGACCTTTCAACTACGTTGAACAAAATGGATGTCTCAAAATTTTGATTGGATGTGTTTGGGGAAACGGTGGGCGTGAGAGGGGGGTAACTTGCCATCCAGTCACTTTCGACTATCAAAAAGGGCACAAGCCGTTTCAATTTCCAATCGAATGATTCCTTTTTGAAGTTTCTACGACAACGCTTTCTAAAAAAAAAAACAACCTTATATGCCCCTAGGGCAAAACTTACAACCCTTGCCCTGAGGCCTGTGGGGGAGTGTCATCCTCAAAAACATAATTTCTAGACTTTTTAACTACGTCGAACAAAATGGCTATCTCGAAGTTTTGATTGAATGTGTTTGGGGAATTGGTGGGTTTGAAAGGGGTGTTAGTTATGGTTCAATCACTTTAGACTATTAAAAAGGGCACAAGCCCTTCTAGTTTCCAATCGAATAAGCCCTTTTTGAAGTTTCTATAACATCACTATCTATAAAAACCTTATTTGCCCCCAGGACATAACTTACAACCCTTGCCCCGAGGGCTCTGAAGGGGTTATAATCCTCAAAGACCTAATTTCTAAAACTTTTAACTACGTTGAACAAAATGGCTTTCTAAAAATTTTGATGGATGTGTTTGGATAAATGGTGGGCGTGGAAGGGGTTTTAGTTGCCTTCCAATCACTTTTGACTATTAAAAAGGGCACTAGCTATTTCAATTTCTAATCAAACGAGCCCTTTTTTGAAGTTTCTACGACAATGCTTTCTATAAAATAACCTTATATGCCCCCAGGGTATAAATTACAACCTTTGCCTTGAGGACTGGGGGGGCGTGTCATCCTCAAAGACCTAATTTCCAGAACTTTCAACTACGTTGAACAAAATGGCTCAAAATTTTGATTGGATGTGTTTGGGGGAAAAGTGGGCGTGCGAGGGGGGTTAGTTGCCCTCCAATAACTTTCGACTATTAAAAAGGGCAATATCCCTTTGAATTTCCAATCGAACGAGCCTTTTTCGAAGTTTCTACGACAACGCTTTCTATAAAAAAAACTTATATACCCCCAGGGCATAACTTACAACCCTTGCCTTGAGGGCTGTGGGGGATTGTCCTCCTCAAAAACATAATTTCTATGCGGAAATCAACTACGCTGAACAAAATGCCTATCTCAAAATTTTGATTGGATGTGTTTGGGGAAATGGTGGGCGTGGAAGGGGTGTTAGTTGCCTTCCAATCACTTTCGACTATTAAAAAGGGCACAAGCCACTCCAATTTCTAATTGAGCCCTTTTCGAAGTTTCTACGACAACTCCTTCGATACGAAGTGCCCTGGTCTAAGACCAAGAAAAAAAAACATTGTGCCAACCTCTTTCTTTACTTAGGCAGCGCTATCGCGCTACCTATGATAAAAAAAGAAGATGATAAAAATTAAAAAGAAGAAATAGATCTTTAATTCTTTGTCTTAACAGATTAAATTTAGTCACACTTAAGAAAGTAGCTCCAGGCGAGTAGCTTCGAATAAAAGGTTAACTGAGCGGACAGGTTTGTATATCGACATACTTGCGGAAAATTTGGCTAGCTCAACAGATATGTGCCTTTAGGCTTAGGGATTTATTTGACCTGTCCCTAAATAAAAAGCCACTCATTGCTCAGAAATGAATGGAAATTTCAAAAAAGATCTTTTCTTGTGTAGGTGCGATAAATGGTATTACAAACTATGTTTGTTTTTATTTCAAAAATTTTGGGAAGGAGTATCTGAATTCTCCTACAGAACTGTTTTCATTTGTCATTCTTCCTCTTTGGATGCATAATTTTACGTATGGAGAGAATATTACGGTGGAATTGTCAAGTAAATAATTTGAATAAGTATAACAATGAGTAATCCATCTTTTAATATACAACATTAAGCGGTTCCAGAACTACATGCCTACACTTCTCCAACCGCTTCGTGGCAAGAGGTTGGGGTCAGGGAGGTAATTTGCTATGGGGCAGAGGGGACAATTTCCCCTCGCAGACCTCAATTTTCCTCCAAACCCTAGTTTGCCTCCCTCCCAGCTGAAAATTTAGTTTCTACAAAAATGTTGTCAAAACTAAGATAAGCCTGCATAATTCAAGCATCCACTGAGACAGGTCAGTTTTCTTTAGTACATCTTTACCTTTTTTATTGCTAAACAGCTAGTTTTTCATTTTTCTCTGTCATTTTCATTTGATTTGGAAAAATTGGCTCCAGATTTTACACCCCCTCCCCCCACAGGATTTTGGCAAAACTACGTCATTCGGTGCGGTATGCATTTAGAGATTTACTCAGAATGTCGTTGCAAACCATGAACTGGATGACCTCTATTCCCTTTTGAATCAAAATGCTTGACCAAATACCTTCCTAGGACATACTTTAAAAAATGAGGGCATCACATTTACAAAACAGTGAAATTATCTGAAAATTATCGTATAGAAGGGAGAAAACTATAATGGAAAAAAAATAAGCAGGAATCGAACGCAAGACACTCTATTCCGAAGTCGAACGCTTTACCAACAGAACCACGCCTCTAATAATTTAATTTGATATATTAGTGAGTGTACCTTAATTGCGTAGCTTATTAAGGGGGCTTGGAAGAGGAACATACGAGATGTGTTCTTGCAAACCTCCAGTTACGGGTTTTGGACGATAATTATTACAATGAGGATTTCGTTTTGTACTTCCACGCTTTCCTACTTAAGAAGTGACATTAAAAATATTATTTTTAGTGCTGTATCACACTTACGGATGGTAGAATCGATAAAAATCACGTAGATATGAGCAATAGCTTTCAAATGAGCCATTAAATGCCACTCTAAAAAGTACTGGTAACCCACCAGCCCCAGCTTTTTCACTTGAGACATGGCACCAAAAGTGCCGTTTTTGTGCTATTTGGCACTTACGGATGGCAAAACTAATTAAAAGCACGTAGATGTGAGCAATAGCTTTCAAATCGGCCATTAAACATATCTCTAAGAAGTTCGGGCAGCCCAATAGCCCCTAGCTTTTCCACTTAAGACATGGCATCAATAGTGTCATTTTTTTGTGCCATTTAGCACTTGCAGGTGGTGAAATTTATAAGGAAAACGTAAATGTGATAAATAGCTTTTATGTGAGCTACTAAACATCTGTCCTTTGTAGCCCGCTAGCCCCACCCCTTGAGAAATGGCACATTATGTGCCATATGGCACTTGCAGATGGTGGAATTTATAAAAAACACATAGATGTGAGAAATAGCTTTTGAATGAGGCATAAAGCATCTCTTTATGATGTTCTGGTAAACCGCTAGCCCTGAAAACAACGGGAGACAGATCAGTGCTACCCATGCAAAAGTGATTTTCCCTGTTGTTCAAGGTTGGGGACTGTAATTTCCCTGAACCTGGGTTTTCAACTATGCTGATTCCAGTGGAACACTTTTCATTTTGATCTGACGCCATTTTCGAGGGGTTTTCAGGCTTTTATTTCGAAATTACCATACATTTCTTTTCACAATAAACTTACAGTTTTAATATGAACGGAAATAAAAGTTACCATTCCTGAATCAGTGTCAAATGGCAATTTTTTTTCACAAGGCAGGTTTTTTCTAAACTTTTTTTTTAACTTTTGGTTACTATGGGCTGTTATTCCTACTTTACTAGGTTGCAGCTACCGCTGCAACCATGATATGTCCATTTTTTCCCATTGTCATTTACACTTGATTTGGGAAAATTGGCTCCAACTTCTCCCACCCCCAGGATTTTACTGAAATTACGCCCCGGTTTTCAGTCCCATTCCTTGAGAATCATTTTAACTCCTCCTCCAACGGGATCCTGGCTACGTCACTGAAACATTAATGCGTCAATTGATTAATTTTTCTCATGTTTTTCCATGTTCAGTAAGCCTATTGCAATGTATTTTTGTAATTTTTGATGTTCAATATCAATTGCAGTAATTGAAGGGCGCTCAAAAGCGCTTTTGCGACCTATTGCAATTAATTACTTGCTTATTGCGAATAAGGTGCACTTCGTCCTTTTACACATAGAAGATTCTTGGAATGTTTGTCTATTTGTATAAGCTAACAATACTTTTTTTTAGTTTCAAAGATTCTATGGGTTCGCATTTTTTTTTTTTTTTTAAGAAATTCATTTTTATGTTTAAACCCTGTTTAACAGAACACAATTCTTACGCTTATTCAATAGGTGATTGCAATTATTTGCAACAAATTGCAAAAAGCTCTGTTGAACGCGGGGTTTATACCTGGCATATTTGACGACTATTAAATAAAGGTTTATCTTTCGTTACCGCCTTAATTATTTTAATCAACTATTTCTTGCTTTGCTAACTACAAATATAATTCTGAACTTCTCTGGAACTGAGATAATTATGAATATTATGAGTTTGTGAAGCAAGATCAGTGTATCTAAACAAAAACTTCTTTTGTTTCAGTACTTGTTGCGGTTACTTGAGGTCGTTGCTATTTTGCTCCACATTTGCTTGCGTTTATGGCGCTAATAATGCCGGCAGGATTAGCTACTCGATGGTTTTTTTGGAGCAGAATCGTAAATCTATCAAATTTTGTCTTTTTTCAAACATGCGGGTAAGAGCTTTAATAGAGTTGGGTATTTTTAATAACCAAATTGACTCGGCTAATTATGTGGTTACCTCACTTTCTCTGGGTTCTTTAAAGATATTTTTGAATTTGCAAGAAGAACATCCCCTGAAATATTTACAAACAGGCGGGGGAAGGGAAGAGAGTCGAAGTCCCCCAACCCCGTGTTATAGCCTATTAATAGGTTACGATGACAATACATTTAAAGCCCTCAATTAGTCAAACTAAATTCAGGTGAACAATGACGTCAATTCACAAAACTTTAGGGTGGGGGTCAAATTTTTTTCCATATCTAGAGGGAGGGAAAAATTTTAATTTTTTTCAGTGAGTATACCAAGGAAAGGAATTTTTAGGTGACACCCCCCCCCCCAAAAAAGGGCATTTTTTCAAAATATAGGGGATCTCGGGGAAGAGCAAATGTTGTCTCCCCAACTGGCGCCACTGCAAGCTTGTATACAGGGGAAGGGGCTTCAAACGTATTCCCCCCCCCAAAAATCTTGCGATTTTTTCGTTATTTCGTTTAACTTCTCATATTTTTCTTATAAGTTGTTGCCTATTCTTCCTCATTTTTTTTTTTTTTATTTTTTTTTTCAAATTCAAACCACTCCCCTAAAATATTTTCCCATTTACGTAACTGCTACGTATGCTAGATACCTTAACTCATGTTTTAAGAATGGTATTTATGGTTATATAGCGGCATATCTACTTGAAAGGACCGCCAGGATTCTAAATTTTAGAAAATTTCTTCATCTTCTTTCAAAGTTGCAGGCTAAAACTTTAATACAGGAATAATTTATAACTAAAAAATCAAAAAGCATGTAAATTATGCGAGAAATTTAGGGTATTGCGAGATAAATTGTAAAGACATTTGCACTCTATCAAAAAGTTCGCGACTATAAATCTAGAATTTCTTTAAATTCCATTGAGAATTTCATTTTTACACTTCATAAAATGTGTTCAATTCAACTGAATAATAAGGTATAAGCTTAATAAATTCACGCATTAATTTATATAACATATAAATAATGAGTATCTTTTGGGTACGTGTGTGTAGCTAAGTGTTAAAACTCAGAGTACACTGAAAATAAGCAACTTTTACTGATGCTGGAAGAAATTATTGAAATAATCGTAAAAACCTCGAGATTCTAGAGAATTTACTTAACAATCTATTGTTAAACGATCAAATGATGTATATTTATTTAATATTAGGTAAAAGCCGTTTTATTAGTTTCTAGTTTTTATAATTTTAACCAAACAGGTATAGAGGCGTAGCAAAAGCAAAACTAATATTGTACAGTAGCTAATAATCAATTGAGCATTCAAGGGTTTCCTTAGAGGCGGTATTACTGACACACCAACCAATCATTAAACTGAGCAGAGTTTCAACGAAAGAAATAGCACTGCTGCATCTGTATATTCCTTAATCTATGATATTATTCTGTTCTCATTCATGCGATTTCCCAATTAAAGCTGTAGAAAAGGACTAGTCGAAATTTTTTTTTTCGAAAAATAGGATCCTTGTATAAAGAACGGTTAGTCACGCACTGCGTAGGAGGGCCTCTTGATCTGATCTACTCACATCGAATAATTTTCCCGCTCTTCCCATGGCTTATATAATATTGGCCTGTTTTTTTATATGGGTTTGAACGTCAGTAACTAATGAGTATCCTTTACTTACGAAAATATACAATATACTCATTTCCCTTTATAATTAAACGTAAAGGAAAACAAAAAAATAATCCACCACTTTCAAGATTTGTCTCATTATGGGGCACCATCAACCTGACTGCTTTGTTCAAAGGAATCATTTACCTACAAAAAAAAGGCATCTGTTACGTTGCACAAAGTCCCTGCAAGACAATTTGTTCCTTTTCATATGGCACTGAATCAGGAAAGCAATGTATTGCCTTAATTAATTAAGATACAAATGTGCCCATAGGTGTGATAAAGCAACTATTTTAGTACAATCCTAAGACTAGCCAAAAAAGCGACTGATTGTAAACTGAGTTTTATTATATAAATCAAATACATTTTTTTTAAATATTAGTGCCAATAAAGAAAAGACAGTGCAAATAATACCAGAAATTAACTTATTCCATGAAATATAGAATACAGGAGATGACTTTAAAATCATTTGATAGAAATGACCGTGGAATGGAACAAGTAAAGCACCAATCACCTCAAAACATTCTATCAAACGAATAACCAGTCCTAACAATGGAAGCATTCTCAACAAAACATGTAACGCTGTAAGTTGTAAAACATGATAAGCAACCATAATGGTTTAATATAAAAGAAAAAAATAGCACAAAATTAGCACAAAATAGCACAAAACGGCAGTGGCGAATTTCCTGACTAGAGCAATTTACATTGTATAATAAAACAATATGGAAGAAAATAGTAATTCATGAGCAAACATGGGAAGTACATAATTATAAACTGCCTTTAAAAAGGCCAAACATATCAATGATACTAGCATTTGACGATAAAAATTCGACCTAATCCTTCATATAAAACAAATAACAAATTGGCTATTTATATCACAAAAGTCATTAAAAATAAATTCAATATTATTGACTTGGCTTGCCTAGACTTACCAATTTAAATAAGTAGGCTACCAGATGGTTAACAAATGGTATCCCAAATGGGATACTTTTGCAGGCTACCAAATGGGATAAACGGATCGTCCTCTTATAGAGACAATTTATTAGATATGAAAAAAATCCATTTGAAGATAACCGCAAAGACTGTAAAAAAAGAGACTAGAAACGGAAGCCACTCCTTTCCAATAAAAAAACACTAGTCCCATCTAACACTTTTTAATTTCGGTTATAATCAAGGCTATAGGGTTGGTAAATTGCAAATGCAACTTCTAGAGTTTTAACAGCTTCGCCCCTAATTCCCTCCTATTTTCGATATAATTTTGCAATGTTAAATAGATGAGTATTGCGGAGATGGGTATTTCGTCGCTTATCAGTATCATTATGACACGAAAATGAAGAGGAAACAACTCTGAAGTACTACATATAAAAGTTTTAAGATTAAACATAATTTGGCTTTGTTTATATTAGGTGACTAATTTTTAAGTGTTCAGAGTTATAATCCTCATTGCTACCCTAAGCCTCAACTAGAATGGCCCCAACTTCTTTAGCAGTAAGTTAGTGCCCACTCCACGAAACTAACAACAACTCCATAGTTGTACATAATACTTTTGCAGGAGCAATTTTACTTAATTGAACTCCATAAGGCTGCACTGTATTGAAGTCTTGTATATTTTTTTTCGATAGTCTAGCTAAGATCCTACGGTTGGGATTATCTTCATTCCCTCATATACTTTAGAGACTAAAGCAAGACTAACAATGTTCTACTTGTGACTAAAATTCCACCAGTTTCTCAGGACAGTGGTAAGGTGTCTTTCCCTTGGATACGGAAGATTTGACTTAGAGGGATTTTTCGACCATTTTAAAATAATACAGCTTGACACAGATTCACAGTTTATATAATTATCCAGTATGATCTTTCCCTATCTCACCCATTATAAAAACCCGGACCGAGGTGCGAGTGCTCCAGAGAACTTTTTTGCAGATATAAACATAAACGGCATTAGATCTTTTCACGGGTAGACAAAGAATAATCACCTACGGAACAAGTACTGACAAAACCACTTGGCCGGCCCACCAATAAGTGCAGAAATAAGTGGGAGGAGCTTTTTGTTCGCACCGAGAAAGAAGAGCCAGAAATCATCTGCGGTAAACTTACTGGATGATTATATAAACTGTGCACAGATTATATAAACTAAGTTCCGCTAGATATTTTACGCCATCTACAAAATTCTGGTTCCTAGCAGTCCAGGTGTCTTACACTGTTAGCTCGTGCTGCAGTACCAGACCGACCAAGAGTGGCATATGGAACTCTTCTTGTGTCCGATTGTGCGCTATTTTGCCGGCTGACAATTCCAGAAGAATTCGCTCTGGGTAGGGTAAATGAACTTGCTGAATCGTCACGTGGTTTCCAAACAGGAGAGCCTGTAAAAATGGTTAAAATTATTGCTCGGTACAAACAAGGATGTTAAGGGATCCACTATGTCTTTACATGGAGTCGCATCATCCTAGTCTTCAATCAATGGGAAGGAAACCATTGAAATGGCTATGTTCGACAACGAACGGACGATTTCTGGCTATTGCATAAGCTTTTACCTACTCTAGGCTCAGATAAACTGATGCCCTTTTCAGCCCTAGGCTCCCACGAAGCCACCTGAGGCCCGCACAGCTACTTCTCCTCCAGCTACTCTATTCAGAGCTGCAACTCCTACTCTCTTCCTTCCACCATCCTCAATCTCTTACCCTATATACCGTAGATATTTTCTTGTGGCTTCTTTCTACCGCGTTTGAGGACGTACCACTTTTCGTCAGCCCAGCTGGATGGCTAAAAACCACATTTTTTCTAAACCTGTCATCTTTCATCTGTAAAACAGGATCTAACTATATTACTCTTTTGTTTGTTAGAGATAGTTCTCTTCGTTAGGATACTGTTAGATATAGAGTCACACAATCAAGTGCTTAAAATTGTTTTTAAGCCATTCCTCCGAACAACCTTTCTCAACTTTTTGAAGCGTCTATGTTTTAGAAAATTTCTTAACAAATGTCATTTTCATGGCATCTAGTATACTACCTATTAGGTTTTTTCAGTATACTATTCTTTTCGGTTTTTTTCAGCTGCGTATAACTACCTTGATAATTTAAATTTCTCTATCTTC
Source organism: Artemia sp. Kazakhstan ARC1039 (assembly GCA_029168905.1). Classification (NCBI taxonomy): domain Eukaryota; kingdom Metazoa; phylum Arthropoda; class Branchiopoda; order Anostraca; family Artemiidae; genus Artemia; species Artemia sp. Kazakhstan ARC1039. The sequence continues at coordinate 36,050 of JAQQPU010003736.1, read as the reverse complement.
ACTGAATTCACATAGTAACCGAAACTCTAAAAGACAGAATTTTGATACCAATAGACACATTAAAAGAATCAGATTTTTATGCTGATTTCAAATATATAAGTTTCATCAAGTTTAGTCTTCCCCATCAAAGTTAAGCGCCTGAGAAAATTTGCCTTATTTTCGAAAAAAAGGGAAACATCCCTAAAAGTCATAGAACTTTAATGAAAATCACATCATCAAATTCAGCGTATCAGAGAACCCGACTATAAAGGTTTCAAACTCCTATCTGCAAAAATGTGGAATTTTGTATTTTTTGCCTGAAGAAAGATCACGGATGCGCGTTTATTCATATCGACCCAGTGGTCCTAGAATATCGCAGGAGAACTCATTCGAACGGAAATCAAAAGTTCTAGTGTCCTTTTCAAGTGACCAAAAAATAGAGGGCAACTAGGCCCCCTCCCACGCTCATTTTTTCCCAAAGTCACCCGATCAAAATTTTGAGATAGGCATTTTGTTCAGCATGGTCGTAAAATACAATACCTATGTCTTTATAGATGACTTAATCCCCCACAGACCACAGAGAAAGGTCTGCAAGTTATGAACTTTGCCCAATGTTTACGTATAGCATTGGTTATTGGGAAGTATACAAAAGTTTTCAGGGGGGATTTTTTCTCGTCCCCGGGCGGGGCGGGTCGAGGGTTACGTGGGAGAATGTTTACATGGAGGAAGTTTTCTTGGGGGAAGGGACATTGCTATGAAGGGGGCAGCGGATTTCTCAGCATTATTTAAAAGTAACGATCAGAAATTAATTAGAAACAAACAGTTTTTTCAACTGAAAGTAAGGAGCAACATCAAAACTTAAAACGAACAGAAATTCTTTACGCTAAAGTATTTTTTTGTACTTTCATCAGAGCTATTTATTCTAATTGTGAGAAACGGCCTTTGTGATTAAGGGGTCGTTCTTAAAGAATTAGAACAAATTTGAACTATAGCGTAAAGAGCGAGGTACTGACTAAAAAGCCCTCTAATATACGTAATAAAAATATACAAATATAGAAGTTCGTTACGTAAGTTACGTCAGAACAAAATTTTGAGAAAACCATTTAGCCAAAAAAAGTAAAATTAATATGTAAATTTCGCTTTAATTATTCATGTACGGTGCCAAAATTTATTTTGGCACCTGAATTGAAGTTATCAAGTATTTTGCAATAGGTTGCATAGGTTGCATCAAGACAATGGGTAATTGTAGACAGAGAAAAGCCAAGACAGATAGTCCAAGTAATTGAGAGGGAAATGTTTAAATGGCTGGGGCACGGGTAAATGGCAGGAGTATGCATGACTCTCTTATTGGGCACATACTTGTCAGGTTAGTTTTTGGAAAGGCATGCCTGCCTAGAGCCATTTAAATCCGTTAATTTGAATTGAAGCTATCAAGTATTTTGCAATAGGGTGCATAGGTTGCATCAAGACGCTGTGTAATTTTAGACAGAGAAAAGCCAAGATAGATAATCCAAGTAACAGATAGCCAAAATCTATTATCCTTCCAGTCTCCAAAAAAGGGCTAAAGACAAAGTGCAGCAATTATCGCGGGATTTCTCTCATCTGCATTGCTGCAAAAATATTTGCCATAGTCCTACATAATCGTTTTCGTATCCAGCGCAACGTAAAGACAAGGCCCAATCAAGCGGGATTCCGCCCAGGCATGGGTACAATTGACCAACTATGCGTCTTAAGACAAACCCTTGAACACAGGGCAAAATACCAGAAACCAACAGTGTCTCTATTCATAGATTTTATTACTGCTTTTGATTCTGTTCTAAGGGATGGAATCTGGAAGGCCATGGCAGAGGATGGAGTACCATGCAAGGTAGACAGACTTATCGAAGCATACTACTACCATACACGAGCCCAAATTCAGATCAACTCTCCTCGATGTTCGAAATTGGTTTTGGTGTCCGACAGGGGTGTATATTGTCTCCTGTCTTATTTAATTTCGTGATCGACTTGATTATGACCAGAGCAATGACGACCTTTTCAGGCATTGAAGTAAGTCCCAATTTTGTGATCACCGATTTGGACTACGCCGACGATATTTGCTTGTTAGCTGAATCTCGTTCAGAAGCCCAATCTATGCTATCGAAGGTAGTCCTCTGTGGTCGGCCTGAAAATAAGCTCCTCGAAGACAAAATTCATGGCGTCTGGTTTATCATCTCAAGACCCCCCCAATTTTACTAAAACAGTCGCCCATAGATGAGGTACATGAATTCAAGTACCTAGGCTCTCTGGTAAACTCAATAGGAGGATGCACATCAGAAATACTGTCAAGAATTGCTTCGGCAACTGGAGTCTTCACCCAGCTAAATCACCCTCTATGGAACCAGAAAAATGTTCGTCTGAAGACAAGAATAAGGATTTACCAGGCCCTTGTTCGGTCTGTCTTACTATACGGCTGTGAGACATAGACTATGAAAGCATCCGAAATTCAAGCCCTCAACGTATTTGACCATTCATGTTTAAGGAGAATCATTGGCATTAAACTCTGTGATCGTGTCAGCAATGTCGAACTCCGCAAAATCTGCTATCAGCGTTCTGATTTGGCCACTATAATTAAACAAAGAAGACTCCGATGGTTCGGCCATACATTCGCCGCCCACACGACACCTTTGTCAATAAAGCCCTCAGATGTACACCTCTTTCAGGATGAAAATAGCGACATGGGGGACAAAAGAAAACGTGGCTCGCCTGCATCAAGGCTGACCTAGACCCAATCGGTGGCTTCAAGAAGTATGGACGAAGATGAGAAAAGTCCTGGCTTAATTTGATTGATCCACTCGCAAACGACCGAGACTCTTGGCTTACTACAATGACGAAGCTGTTGTATGCGAAGGAGAACAGAGATGCTTGAGTCCTGCTACAAGTACAAGTACAAGCCAAAATAAAAGATATATTAATTCAAAATTACGCTAAAGTTTGACTCTGTCTCACAACTTTAGTTTTTAAAACAATAAAAAAATTTAGCGTAAAGAGTGAGGCGTTGAGGAGGGGACAGCCCCTTTCATATACGGAATAATTTCTGTTCATTTTAAGTTTTAATGTCGCTCCTTACTTTCAGCTAAAAAAAACTTGTTTTTTAAATAATACAGATTAAACACAACCTTTATTAGCTTCTGAGTACACACTGAACCAAATACCACCCTTACTTCTCACCTTAAGTCTCGCCTTAAGTTCAGCAATATCACTTTCGCAAATAGCACTATACATTTTAAAACACCTATAGGATATAACATGTGTAAGGATTAAACATTCATTTAAGCGCTTCTGAGGCCCAATTCCCATCTTAAACAAGAAGTATTCTAGACTGAGTATGGTAAGCGATTCCTTTCTGGGCAGAGTTTCTTTAATAATTAAAGGAAGTATTTGAGCTGGTTTGATGGAACTTTCAGATATCTTCCAGAATTCATATTTGAGATCATCCCAGAAATTCTATTCACCTGATTCTACTAATTTATTTGCAATGTTGAAGGAGTTCGTCCAAAAAGCAGTTTTTTACCTCACTTTCCCTCAGTTTCTGAAGATTCCATAACAAAATCTTACTTTTATGCAGACTATTTGCATCTTACAGATCTAAATAATTTTTTAGACCACACTGCTTTTCCATTTACAAAAAATTAAATAAAAAAAAAACAGGTTTTAATTTTAATAAAGCAGTGAAACAATAAATAAAAACAAATAACCATTTTAACTAAAAAATATTACGAATATTTCGGCCCCACGTGCGGGAGCCTTTCTCAACAGGGAAAAAAAACAACGAAAAAACTAAATTTTTTTTAGAAAAAAGTAACACACATAAAAATACAACAACTAAGCACACGAAGAAAAAACAAATATAAATAAATAAGTAAGAGACAAACTCACATATTTAACAAAACTTCCAGCACTGGCGTTTTAACGCAAGAATCAAAAGCGAATGTCTATATTGATACCACAGTATATAAATAATAGATATCTATATTATCTATATACAGTGATTGATGCCATGTATAACTCTCCTCTTACAATCAGTGTATAAATGGAAATCTATCAAAAGTGAAAACTATATTTACTCGGACAAACAGAAAAGGTCACCTAACCCCAGGTCCATAACCCCTAATTGAATCTCACAGGTTAATCAACCAGTTCATGACTTATAAATTGAATGCCTTCTTTATTTCCCTTACTTGCCTTTGGTTTTCGTACGATCTATCTATCAGAAACTTCCTAGACAAAAGCATTCTTTCTCTACCAAATTTAGTGCTGCTTCTTTAATGCTCCTAGTCAACTTTTTAGCCTTTTTTTTAAAAACATTGTTTACTGAATCAATGATTATTTTTTCTTGAAATAATTATTCCTCCCATCTTCTGTATCATTACATTCTAAGCACTCCAATTTCATACTCCACTGTTTCTGGAACATTGCTTTAAAATTCTCATCCTAAAGTCTATTAAAGTCAAAGTTAGCTGTTTAGTAGTTATTCACCTATATATGTAAATCTTAAAATAAATATTGAAGATAAGTTTTATATAATTTATATACATAAATACCAATATTTACCAGTATAAGTAAATATTATGGTAAATTTTAGCTTAAAATAAACTATAAAAAATTTACATGGTGATTTTCTCTTTTAAAATCAATAGTAGTATTCATACGTACCCTGTATTCCTCCTACCATTCTTCGTTTTACAGTACCATAATCAATAAGCTGTCTTACCACCATGCGACTGCCATGTTAATTTATGGGGCCTTTTGTGATCAAATGTTCCAGCTACTGTGCCTGGTAAAACTGCAGCAGCCTATTACCCTTGCTATGTTTCTTCCTTGACCTAGATCAGTCTAAGCAAGGTTGAAATAATCCTATTTTTACCAATCTAGCATCGAAGTCACCTGATAGAAATTCCTCATTTCAACCCGGGACCCGTTCTTTTACGAGTAAATGGATCAGATTCCAGGTAGAAATGTGGGGTTTTTAGTTTATTCTATTGTCAAATACTTAACAATATAATCAAGACTTGGAAGCTTCTTAGTTCATGACGAGTCCCACTTCCTGCCTCAATGCCTCATCCTTGTAATCTCAATAAAAAATTTATATTCCAATGAATTTCATGTATCTAGCCGATTGGATTGTGCTGATAATGTCCTGGCACTAATTTCATTTTCTATTTGTTTAATTACTGCTAGTATTTCAACAGTTGGATTGGAATACCTACCTAATGGCTCTGGTGCTTGTGGTTTATATTGAGCAGGCGTATTGGACGCGTGAACTAGCTTGGCAACAGATTGACTTCCCCCACTTCCAGTTGATATTGTTGACGTTGTACTTAAGCTTAAGTGGTTGGGTGTTCGTCCTAAAATTTTGAAATTTCATTTATTATTTTGATTTATTTATTTTTTTTTTTTACAGCAAAGTTACAAGACTATGTTAAATATAAATCCATAACGATAAGGCTTTATACATTTTAATACAAGTTAGAAGCGATTTTCTAAACGTAAGTTATTCTTTCTTCTCACAAAGTTTCATCTCTTAAATAGAAAAATGATAATTTTTGTATCGTCTACAGTTTGTATACAGTTATTGTTATTATTATTATTAATTTTTTTTTTTGCAAAACCATGGTTTTTGAATTTGAAAAGTTTAACCACACGATAATGTCTTTGTAGAGTAACATTTATACGAAATGTAATCAAATTTTTTCCAGCCATCGTAGCACGTAATATTTTTAAACTATTTTTGTTGAATTTTTGGTGTTCCGAGCAAAAATAAAATGAAAATACTGCAAAACTGAGAGACCTAGAAAAAGTTTATTCGCTAATTTGAGAAAAACCCACACCGGGGCTAGAATCGATCACTCAGTTCTTAAATTCAGCAGATTTATTATTTTTATAGTTGGACAATATTCCATGTAACAATAGATGATGATAAATGACAGCGACTTATGATGATGATGATGATGATGAATGGAACTTTGAAAAAATGAACAATGACGAAAAACTTGAACAAGGGATCACAGTAACAATTAAGGCGGGTCGTTATGTGGAGACGTTGCAATATTTCGGTACGCATAGATTGAAAAGTTTTCTGCATGTTCAAGATATCTTGTTTTAACAGGATGGAGCACTATTATTTACAGCACAGCAAGTAATGGAGATTATGCCGGAATTGTGCGGTAACCGTATGATCTCTAGTGCAACGCTCCCTGGTCTTCCAGGTCACAAGATTTATCCGTTCGTGATTGTTTCTTATCAGGTTATATCCAGACAGATTAAAGTGTAAACAACTTGACCAAGAACCATGGATGAGTTAAAATGCGAATTCAAAATAAAATTCCCAGTATGACAGCCAAGGCCGTATCCAGGGGGAGGGAGGGTGCACAGGGTTTGACCCCCCCCCTTATGTCTATCTGACTCATAAAAACGTAACAAAATAAATATAAACACATTTTGATGCGTTTTTAAAAGATTTTTTTTTGGAAATTCGCCCCCCCCCACACAAACAAAATCCTGGATACGATCCTGATAACAGCTCAGATATTGCAGTGTCAAACGAAGTGTCTCAACAGTGGCTATCTACAGTGGATTATTACACGAGGAAAGCACCTAATAAACGTAATTTCTAAAAATGGGAAACTCCATTTATGTTTCATAAATAGCCAGTTGTAGTTACAATTATTATGAATAAGTATTTTCTTTCATACCTCTTGGCTTCATTGGTTTAAAAAGTTCCCGTTTTTTTGTGTAAAAGTAATACCTATGACAATTGAGGCCCCGAGGAGACAGTTGCCCTCCTAAGGGTTTACCAAAATGAATTTTGGAGAGATTGCCTTGAGCTTCGAAATATTGAGTTTTACACAAAGGTCACAGATTCTTAAGTATTTGTACTTTTTGAAAATATTTTTTCTGATTGAAAAAATGTTGTTTTTTTTTTTGTGAAATGTAGCATATTTCTTTAAATACAAGTGATAAAACAAAGAAATCCAAAAATGTTGTCATAGATAGGGCAAGAAGACTTTCAGACGACAAAAACAGCTTTACAATCAACAATTTTAAGGTTGCGTAGAACTGAAATTAATAAGATTACCGAGAAGAGAGCGTCTTCTTTGAGTTGCTGTTGTGCTCGTAGACGATTTTGTGTCGTCTTCTGTGTCCGGCTCTGTTCCATCTGAAGATCTATGAATTACCTCTTCTCTAGGTTCTGAAAATGGATTCAGAATTTACTTGACAACCTAATTAAAATGAACAAGAGTAGATAGGCTACGATAGAAAGTAGCAATGCAATAGTTTTACGAAACAAAAAAAAAAAAAAATCAAGCTAATAATCATTATTGCCAACAAATAGCCGATTCCACCATTCAGAATCTCAGCCAACGTTTATTGGAAGAATCCACCAACATGCAAAATCGTATATTTTAGTGAAACTCAAGAAGAACCGAAGGTACTATCACGTTTTATCTTAAATAAATAACTTAGTTAATTTCTATTAAATAAAAAAATACTTAGCATAATCTCTCATCTTTTTACGACAAAATTAAAAGTTGTTTATCAACAAATGTTTAAGTAACAAATCCGAATTAGCAGAAAGATCTAACAATAGCCATAAATAACACAAACATCATCCAATTCTGATTTAGTACTCAGATTATTTTTGACACTTACATTAAGACCTTACATTGCGAAATTGACGATTCAGGATTATTTTTTTTTTAATTGTACTACGGTACCTTTCTTTTCATTAAGTTTAGTTCTTCTATTGTTAGTCTTTTTATTTGGGACCCATTTTTACGAATGACACATCTTAAATACACAACATTTCTAAAAAAAAGTCATGCCATAATCACAACAATTTTAAGGATTAAAATTTTATCATTTACGGCTATTCCCTGATTAATAAACAACTAGGAAATATCTCTGAAAACGACAAGCGATTAAACCATGCAGAAAAATATCAGACCAAAGAAGGTTCTCATTTTGAGAAAATGAACAACATTTATATAAAAACCAACCAACTAAACCCTTCATAAAGGTAACCAAAAAAAAACAACAAACAAACAAAAAAACAATCATAGTACTTGTAGACACGATAGGGCCGTTTGCACCGATCTTAGCAGAAAAACACAAAATAATGCTTCGACGCGGTAGATAGAGGATAAATAAAGAACAAGCTGTTGAGCGCCAAATTTTGAATTGTTTCCACGTATCTTACAACATATATGATAGAAAATACAAAAGGTTATACAGCGTTGATTTTTTCGTAAACCTTAAATAATTCTCCGAAAATTACAAATGTGATTAGACCTCATAGCTACAACATAGTCACTGCTGTTCACAAAACAA
>JAQQPU010003736.1:12878-27604 GCA_029168905.1 Artemia sp. Kazakhstan ARC1039 | reverse complement strand
AATATTGCCTACTACAGCTATGTCTTTTGCCAGATATATCATATAGATAAGAAAATTGCTGTGTTTAGCTTCCGTCTTTGCCAATTCCAAAAAAAATATGCCTTAAATCTTCACTCTAATAGGTTGATCATACAGTCTACAGTTTCAAGTCAAAATTAGTCAAAACGAAAAAATTACGGACAGACAACGTTGTTGGCGCTGTAGTTGTGCGAATAATTTGGATCTTATACAGAAGTGTGATTATAACGTGGAATAACCATTAATAGGAGCATCGACTTAGAATCGGAATGGTGTGAATTTTAGACTTCTGTTGGGATTACTGATCATTCAATTTTCGTTATGTATTCATTAAAATTCGTCAATATTTTTTAATTAACAATTAACTTTTGTTATCAATATTTGTTAATTAACAATTCGTTAGTTCATCACGAGAATTGGAAGAGCTACAATTTTAGCTTCTTTCACCTATTACAGGCATAAAAAACGCAAAAATCCGTGACTATTCTACATTTCGGGACAAAAACAACTATAGATAATGTATGACTACTAATGACAGTATAATAACCCACCTCTCTTAAAACAATAGACAAAACCAACCGCAATCCTTTCACTAATCTTTACAGTTCAAACAGTTCGTGGTAACGAACTGTAAATAAGGAGCGACCCGGCTCAATGGTAACCGAAACTCTAGAAAACGGTATTTTGATACAAATAGATACATTAAAAGAATCAGATTTTAATACTGATTTCAAATATATAAGTTTCATCAAGTTTAATCCTACCCATCAAAAGTTACCTGAGAAAATTTGGCTGATTTTCGAAAAAAAGGGGAAAGACCCCCTAAAAATTATAGAACCTTAATGAAAATCACACCATCATATTCCGCGTATCAGAGAACCCTACTGTAGAGGTTTCAAGCTCCTATCTACAAAAATGTGGAATTTTGCATTTTTTGCCAGAAGAAAGATCACGGGTGCGTGTTTATTATTTTTTTTCCACAGGGGTGATCGTATCGACCCAGTGGTCCTAGAATATCGTGGGAGGGCTCATTAGAATGAAAATTAAAAGTTCTAGTGCCCTTTTTAAGTGACCAAAACAAATGGAGGGCAACTAGGCCCCCTCCCACGCTCATTTTTTTCCCAAAGTCACCTGATCAAAATTTTGAGATAGTCATTTTGTTCAGCATGTTCGAAAATATTATATTGGTTATTGGGAAGTATACAGACGTTTTCAGGGGAGATTTCTCCTGGTAGTGGGGGGGGGATGGTTCGGGGGTTATTTGGGAGGATCTTTCCATGAAGAAAGTTTTCATGGGGGAAGGGACATTGCTATGAAGGGGACGCCGGACTTTTAAATATAATTTTTTTTTAAATATAAACAAAACAAGTTTTTCAACTACAACAGCAGCAACATCAGAACTTTAAACGAACAGAAAATATTACATATATGGTTGGGTTCACCCCCTAGTCAATACCTCGCTCTTTAAGCCAAAGATTTTTAGTAATTTCATAAGAGCTATTTATTCTAATTAACGGCCTTTGTGATTAAGCGGTCATTTTTAAAAAACTGGAACAAAATTCAAACTTTTGCTTAAAGAGCAAGGTATTGACTGGGGGGCGAACCCCCTAATATACGTATTAAAAATATATGAATATAGAAGTTCGTTACGTAAGTTAATTCGTAAGTTACGTATATTTATTACTAATAAAAACGTTCGTAAATAAAATTAAACAAGTGTCGAGAAAGCCATTTAACCAAATAAAAGTAAATTAATATGAAAATTGTGTTTTAATTATTCATGTACGGTGAGCCAAGATCAAAACCTGCATTTATTCAAAAACGTTCAAAAATTAAATAAAAAAAACAAGTTTTTTTAACTGAAAGTAAGGAGCGACATTAAAACTTAAAACAAACAGGAATTATTCCGTATATGAAAGGGGCTGTCCCCTCCTCAACTCCTCGCTCTTTTCGCTAAAGTTTGACTTTCTCACAAATCTATTTTTTTAAACAATGAAAAACTTTAGCGTAAAGAGCGAGGCGTTGAGGAGGGGACAGCCCCTTTCATATACAGAATAATTTCTGTTCGTTTTAAGTTTTAATGTCGCTCCTTACTTTCAGTTAAAAAAAAACTTGTTTTTTATTTAATAAATAATAGACCTGAGAGCTTTGATATTCGTTACCCATCTCTGCTAGCTGCTGTTAAAGTAAGTGTGTTACTATGACAAAAAAAGAAAAAGAAGGGAGAGACACAGAGAAATAAAGGGAGAGAGAGAGAGAGAGAGAGAGAGAGAGAGAGAGAGAGAGAGAGAGAGAGAGAGAGAGAGAGAGAGAGAGAGAGAGATGGGAGGGGAGAGAAATCTGGGTTGGTGCAATATTTATACCTGAAAGAGTCTGGCTCCTTAGTTTATCCTTTTTTGGCTCCAAATTGTCATAATCTTGGCTTCTAGGATTATTTATCCTCGAAGAAGGAACATTCATATTTCGCACACTTTCCCGAATGATCTGTCTGATCGTTTTAAGAAAAGCATTTCGAAATTCGGCAGTTGAATTTGATAAACTATAAACCTTTTCTGCTCGTTTCTGAAACTGATTCCTAAGGTGAACTAGCTCCCACCGATAATTGCTCTCAGGAGACTTTGTTGCTGCAGACCTCACTTGAACTTCAGACACTGGAATCAAAACTTGGTATCTTATCACTTCTACTTCGCCATTTGGACGAGAAGACACAGACTAAAAAAGAAGAAAAGTGGAGATCATACAAAATCCTTTAGATAAACTTTGTTGTAGTTCTAAATTTCTGGAGAAATACCAATAAGTAATGATAGTTTTATCATATCCAATGGAATAGCATTGCAGCAGTAGCTGCAACCTAGTAAAGGACGAACTCCGGTTCATAGTGCAAAAAAAACACGTTAAAAAAAAAACTATTATCTAAATTAGTCTTGATGTTATTTGAAACAAATTAAAGGGAATTTCAAAAAAATACCCTGAAACCTTAAAAATGGCGTCGGATTGAAACAAAAACTACACCATTGGAATCGCCATGGCCAAAACCTTTATTCAGGAAGCTTATCGTCTCCTGGCTAGAACAACAAGGAAAATCACACTTTTGCATGGCTAGCACACGTGTCCCCGTTTTTCTTTTCTTTTTCTTCTTCCCTGCTAGCGAGGCGCTGGAACATCATAGAGCTTTCTAATGGCTCATTTTAAAGGAGATAGATACATCTACGTGCTTTTGTAAATAATCTTAAAAAATAATTATGATAAAGAGCAACATATCTCTCTTAAATTATTGTTAAATGTTTTTGCTCAGTTTCATTATATAGAAAAATATATCATATAAGTGATTTATATAAAGAGTCAAATTCAGTTGCAGATCATTTCGTGATATAGGACTTAATAGCTGAAGAAAGCAAAGGGATGACAATTCATGAACATTTTGAGAGAGAGAGGGCTAAAATTTATTTTCAAATTCTAGGAGAGAGAAAAATTTTGTTGTTTTATCGATTTTTTTCAATAAAAATATCCTCAAAAAAGGTATTTTCAATAAAAATACCAAAAAAGATATTTCCATAATGTAAGAAGGGGAAGTGGAAGGGAGAGGAAAAAATTTAGGAGTCAAATACCCTCCCCCCTCCAATTGAAGTGCCTGCAATAGCGTTGGCTTGGCGGAGAGCAATGCTTATTGTTGTAAAGTTTTTTCGCAAAGCCTCATCGCATATAATGAATGGTCGTACAAAATTTGGAGAGGGCTCAGTCAATTGTAAATTGAGAGTTCTGAAACCATTTTTATAGCCGAAAGTAATCAGAGGGCAACTTAACCCCTCCCCCTAAGTGCCCTAGAGCATCCCGAGCACGCTTAGATGCTCGGGATGCATCAAAATATCAACATAGGCATTTTAATAAAAAAAAAGTTGAAAGGTAAAAAAAATAGAATGTACCTATAATGCGTGCAGCCCCATGAGAAGGGTCATAAGCTACACAAACAACCCATATAAAACAGAGCTTCCATAAATAAATTACAATAGAAACGTAGATATATTAATCTTTTTTTATAGATCAGAGTCAAATAAAGATTTTTAATCTGTCTGATTAAAAGGTCTAAGCGGAAAGTAAGGCCTTCGGTCGCGTGCGCTAGATCTCCAATTTATATCGGTTAGTGCAGTGATGCTTACATTCCGTCTCTGATAACATTTGGTAAACAGCAAATATGCTCTGTCCCCGACATCCCTTGGCAAACAGAGCCTACGCTCCATCACTGACCCCCTTTGGTCAATAGTATACCCACCCATCTATGATCATCTTTGAATAAAGTATCAAGGACAGTGAGAATTAACTTCTCTACGCTTAACCTGCCGCAACTTTTACGCCTGTCTGAAGATAGATGCTCATACAGACGCCACATCAATAACATAGTGAATGAAGAGGCCCCAAAACAACCTTCGAGGACGGATGGGACTTAAGTCAAGTAAGTCAAGACAGTGAGAATGAAATCTGACTATTTGAATTGGTTTTACACAGCCATATATGTCTTAAAATATCAAAACAAAATCGAAAATTCAAGCTTTTAATGATAAGGACCTCCGTAAGCAGTTGTGCAGCTTTTGGTAGCACCTGGTACCAAAATTAAAAGAAAAAAACGTCGGTGAAAAATCAGCAAAAAACAAGCTAAATATGTGAAACAAAACAGCTTAAAAAAGTGTAGCTTTTCTTTAATAATGCAGTTGTCTTTGGAAATTATCAAACTGTTGGCATTTGAATTTTTACGAATGAAATATGTTGTCCAATTTAAATAATTAGTTTCGCTTATTTATTTTCGCGGTTCAACGTGGCAACACAGTTGAGAAGGTGGTACTGCCCAATAGCCTCCTATTCTTGAAACCTTGAGAAAAAATCTTGACAAATCTCGGCAAAAGAATGATTTTATATAATTCAAGAACACAAAGTGAGGCCACCGTTCGTTCAGCAGCCCTCAGGATTAATTAGAAATCCGAGGTTAATGGTGCAGTATAGAAAAAATTCCAAATTAAAAGACTTTTAGTATGTATCTTAAAAATGGCATTTAATTTCCCACAGAGTTGACATTCAAGAACTTCAAAATCTGAGTCTAATATTAAAATATAGAAGAAGTCCAAAATAAAAAGACAATAAACACTTATATAATAACAAATGGTGTTCGATTTCCACCAAAGCTGGTGTTTAATAGCTTCTGAGTTTTCTGATAACAAAGCTGAGGCTAATATTGCATCATAAAAGTCCAAATCAAAAGATTCTACGTACATGTTTGACAAAATTTGAACAGATTACACCTTGTTGAAACTATTTCTTCCGAGTATTTGGACATGCACAATTGGAAGCCCCAAAATAGGGCCTTTCATCCCTTGCCCCTCAAACCCCCACACTAAATTAGAAATTTATAATCAAATGTGGTAATGCACAAATTTTGAATGGGTCAGGTAAAATAAGATATTTTATCTACTCCTAATATAGATTTATTCCCAACGAACAAGGAACTGCCCATTATTCTCAGAAGAACACGGTTTCTTGTGAAACTGGAGTTAGCAATGACAATTCAGAAGTTACAAGGAGAAATTTTAAATGTTGTTTTTATTTATTTATTAGAGCTCGTATTTGGCTATGGGCACTTAGTGGCTATTTCTTGAGTACGACACACGTCGTACTTGCGACATAAAAATCAAAATTCCTGACCAAATAGATCAAGGACATCTGATGTAAGCATGATATGCTGTGTTCACAAAAAAAGAGTTTACATTGAGATACTTGCTTTGTAGTAGGTATGTGATTACTAGATGATTTTTTTAATTCAAACGCCTGTTTTTTTTCTTGTATTGATTATAAAATAAGTTTTCACACTGAAACTTTTTGTGTTTTTCCTTTTTCATGCTACCTGTTTTTTTTTTTTTTTTTTTTTTTTTTTTTTTTTTTTTTTTTTTTTTTTGAACAAAACAGAAGAGAAAATATCGTTAAGTTTCCATAAAAACAACGTGACCCTCCTAAACTAAACTAATGGACAAAACATTATGGATTTTTGTACCTATACTATTGATGACACCATGAGTAGCAACGATAGATCAATTTTTGTAAACGAAATATGCAAATAAATATTTATAAAATTCACATCAAAATGAGGAAACTAATTTGGGATATGTGTGGATAGTTAGTTCAAAAACGGCCAATACTCAAAAGTTTTCATATATTTCAATAAGGGATTAATTGAAAGATAGAAATTAACAAATTATTAGAGTTACCCAATTAACTCAGTCCCCGTTTAAGTTAACCTCACTTGTAATTCATTTCCCATCGAATTCCACCCCATTTAACTCAACTCCCATTCTTTTCAGCCCCTTCAACTCAGCCTCATTAAACCTAGCCAACCCTGTTACAGGGGTCAAATTGAATTGGGGTTGAATTGACTGGGTTTGAGTTAAATGAGGGTTGATTTGTATAGCAGTTGAGCTGAATGGGGGTAAAGTTAAACGGAGGATGAGTTTAACAGGGGTTGAGTTAAATTGGTTTTAGTTGAATTGGAACCTCGCCCATGAATCTGCAAGCGTTGTTGTGAATAGCTGATATTTGAATGCAGCTTAATTTAACTGGTGAATAGGAAACAAACCAAAAGAGAGAAAAAAAATTGAAGGCCCAAAAATTTTTCAATTTTTCAAAAATTGAAAAATTGAGATGACCAAAAGCTGATAGTAAAATCAATAGGGCCGAATGTCCGACTCGTGGTCAAAGAAAATCGAGGGCCACCTACGGGGGTCAGAGTCTCTGTATACAAAGTTTTGAGGATCAGCTAAATGCAATGGGATTTTTGTCAGTCATAGATTAGCTCTTTAGGAGTTGATAAGACAGTTAAAGCAAAAGTCGATTTAAAAAGTTGATATTTCCTCTGTTAAAAGAGCTGATTAACAAGGTTTAATTGTAATTGTTTTTGTTTACTAAAAGATAGTAATTGGTTATTGTTCGTATAATTTAAAAAGACCGCCAAACTAAATGAAACTATATCAAAAAACCATTTTCTGAAAAAAAACCGGGACGGGAGAGTCTCTATGACATGGAAGAAGACGCAAAATACTTGGTCTTAAATGTCGATTTTACATTTAGCTTTTTTTTCTTTAAATTCCTAGTTTATTTCGTCACTGTCACGCCTAAAGGTTGTATCTGACATTTTGATATTGCTAAAAAAAAGGTAAAAAGGTAAATAATGCGTCACTGGCTTTACATTCTTTATCGGCGGGGCTTTCATGGCCATTCAACCAGGAAGCACAATATGTGGCTGGGGGCCAGTCAGTCTGTGCTTTCGCATACCCTTCCTATTTATCTTCCCCAGATTTTTCTAGGTACACATTTCGGGCTGGGTCGACTCTGGCTGAGCTTACAGAGTAACGCCACTGACCCCCGTTCCAAACAAAAACCAGCGACACCAGGACTTGAACCCCTGTCCTCCCAGACAAAGGAGGACAAAGGACTTGACCCCTGTCCTCCTTTGTCTGTGAACCCTTTGTCCCAGACAAAAAATTCCAAGTCTAGCGTCCTAACCCCTCGGCTCGGACGGCTAAATTAAATTTCCTTCGAAAAAAATGTAAAAATTTATTTTTAAATATATGGGATATGTATGTTCAATCAGACTTTGACTTTCTTGATCTACATTGTTTTGCTGATCCTCCTTTGGATGACAGCTTAGCAAACGGTTTTTGGTAATTATGTTAGAACTGTGAAATTGTCAGATAGGACCTTTAGGAGTGACAGTGACGATTCCCTTCTGATTTTACTACTCCTATTAATTGTCTCGTAGCTTATATTAACTCGCCAGAATTCAAGAATATCATGATTTCTGTTCCCACATTTATGCCAGAGTTACATTTGATATAATTAATTTTTCTTCTATAATCTATGTTCACTATCCCTCTTTAGAATATTTTCTATTTTATTAGGATTGCTAAGGGTGAACAGCTGCTATTGTTCTCATGACAGGTTCATGTTCAACGAGTTTTATCTAGGAATTCCCTTCGGAAGGAAAAGCAAATGTTTCATAACAAAAGCTATTCAACGCGGGTTTTTAGTAATTTACCCAATTTTTTACTAGAATAAATTTCCCGGTTCACATTATAACGCCAGAAGTACAATTATTAGCTTCTATAAAAAAAACCTTATTAAAAATATCTCGACGTAAATAATTTAGCAACAATTTTAATAGTTTTATCTTTTTGTCCATTGTAACTTTTTTGTGCTATATCCAGGTCTTCAACAACACCTCTTTTTGTTATTAAGAAAATGAAATGTCCAGAAAAAGCCGACTGAAAGCAATTTTATTAGATTGCCACTTTTTGAATCTGGGAATTTGGAAAATTTCAATAAAACTATAATTTTGTTGAAAAAAATCTTTTGAAAGTCAGTAATATTCACAAAAAAAGTAATTACTATTCGTAATTACAAGTTATATTTATAGCCACTAAAAGCAGTATTGATTTGAAGAATTCAAAATTAATTGCACGCAAGGCATTTTGCCATAACAATTAGTTTAGTAACCATAAATTTAGTTATAACAATGAAACATATAGTTTAGATACTAACAAGGCAAACTATAATTTTCACCTACACATGATGAACATAAAAAGAAAACAAAGAGATAAACAGATAAAAGTAGGACCGATCCTATCCTATCTCACTCCCACCCTAGGTGAAGAACGCAAATGCCTCCCCCTGCATACAACTCTATTGATCGAAAAAACTTTTAAGCATTTTAGTTCAACTTATGGATAAAGGATAGTAGACTAAATAACTCAAATACATGAATCATAGTTGAACTGTAAATAGAAGCAGCTAAAGCCGGTAATTGGCCCGAACTCAAGGTTGCCCAAAAATAAAAAACATCAGCTACATAATTTTTTCGGGGAGGAGGGCTGTGAGTGATTTAAAAGTAAATTGTGGCTTCCAGGATAGTTCCCTAGCTTTAAAATTCTAAGCGAAAGATTTATTCACTGAAATATTAAACGTCTACATTTCACCTTGATTTCTTGGTCCCAGAAAGAAGAAAGGGAGCTAAATGTGAAGTGGAAAGATGCTCTAGAATTTAGCCTTAATGTCATGGATTTTAAACAACAAGGAGAATAAGAAAACGTTCATGAGACTGAGGAAAAAGAAAATCTAAAGAACAAACCATAATTTTTCGTTTTTGACGCAACCTCTCCTTGCAGAGGAAGATAACAGCAGACGAAAATACAAATGTCATAGCATGGAGTTCAAGACCTCGCTTGACTTTTCCAAGAAATTCAGTCAAATTGAGCCATTCAACTCCTCCATAATGAAGTAATGCTCCTGGGCTTAAATCAATTGCCTAGAATGAATCAAGGTCATGAAAGTTTTTAGTGTTTGTAAAGAAAAAATTGTTTCTAATTGAATATTTATCCTAGATGTTTCAAATGTTCAAAATGACATTCTGGATGACGCCTAAATGTTTCACGAGGTCTAAATGTTGTAAATAAATTTTTTACCTAAAATTGATTATCCTAAATATTGACGAAGACCACACTGCCTTTTTGTATCAAACAAACACAACTTCAAAACAATAGGGCAATTTTTTTCCAAGACAGTGCAATTTAAATCGGTGAATGTTTCGGCCATATGTCCAAGGGCCGTCTTCAGCACAACATTAAAGAAAAAATATACATATAAACAACTCACATTAAAATACGAAGTTTAAAACTAAAAATGCTCTTAAAAACTTCTAAAACAGCCCCAGTATCCTTACTTCAACGAAGTTCAACCAGGACTGATAAATAAAATGAAGAGAGAGGATAAATTCATTCAAACGAAATAAATGAAATTATTAACTGCAAGTTTTCAAAGCTAATCTTGCTTTTTTAGCAGCTAGTCTTAAAGACCTTTTTGTAACGGGTTCAGTACTATTGTCAATTGGTTTAATAAAATATTTTGTTAGATCACTTTTAATTAAATTTGAGTATAAAGAATTCAGTGAATATTCTCCTAAGTCCCTATTTAAGGGAATATTTTTATTTATTTTGAGCCTAATTTTGATTGATTCCCGGGCTAGCTGTTTTATCCCCAAATCACTACTAATGAGAGAAGATTTTTCAAAAAGTATTGTGTGGCTGGGATTATCAAATATATGGCTAGCTAAAGCAGAATCAAAGGAGTTAATAGTACTATTAGCAAATAACGCTTTGTCTATGTCTTCTTTGTGCTGGTGCATCCGTTTTTCTAGATTCTGACGAGTTCTGCCAACGTAGTAATTGCCACAATCGCATGGTATTTGATAAACCCCTCTTTGGCGAGTAACTGGGGTTTTATCTTTACCGGAGTTTAAGAAATTTGTGATTTTAAAATTATTAGTGAAAACTAAATACAGATTGTTTTTTGTGCAAATTCTTTTTATTTTTGTTGTGATTCTTGGGATGTAGGGAAGATAGATTATATTAGAGGGTTTTTCTGGAGCCCCACATTGTGAAATATCGTTGATTTTACGAAAATGTCTTTTTAGTCTACGGTTAATCGTATTATTGACAGAAGGAATGGGGTATCCGTTGCCAAAAAGAATATCTCTGATAAAATTTGTTTCTGCTTTTATGTATGAATCGGAGCAAATGTTCAGGGCACGGTTAATGAGAGAAGTTACAAATGCTCTTTTAACTTGTGGGGGGTGATTTGAATTAAAATGAAGATATCTATTGTTTTGTGTTGGTTTTCTATAGATAGTGAAGTCCAAATTATTAGTATTACGGATAATTAGCACATCTAAAAATGGTAGTTTATTTTCAAATTCAATTTCTAGGGTAAACTGCAAATTTCTATCATGAGTATTAAGATGATCTAGGAAACCCCGAAGTTCAATTTCCCCATAATTCCAAAGTGAAATTAAGTCATACATGTTTTAAAAAACAAGAATTTAATGCCCAATTTTCAAGGTTCTCGACATAAATATTAGCCAGTAGGCCGGATAGAGCTGCTCCCATTGGTAACCCATTTATTTGTTGATAAAAAAAATCACGAAACTGAAAATACATTGAAAATTTATTACAGATTTTAACAAGATTAAATAAAACTTCACCATCAATCCCTATCGCTGAGTCTTCGATTAAGTGATAATTTTCTTCTATTTTGTTTTTTAATAATTGCTCAGAAGTAGCCGCATCTATATTCGTGTACATGGAAACAATATCAAAACTACTAACTATTGTGTTTTCTGAAATACTTGTGTTTTTAAGTTTTTTAACCAAATCTGCCGAATTCAAAATGGCTTTGCACAGCTTTCAAACCTCTACTGTATTCACAAAATTCCTACATTAGTAATCCCAGCCACACAATACTTTTTGAAAAATCTTCTCTCATTAGTAGTGATTTGGGGATAAAACAGGTAGTCCGGGAATAAATCGAAATTAGGATGAAAATAAATAAAAATATTTCCTTAAATAGGGACTTAGGAGAATATTCACTGAATTCTTTATACTCAAATTTAATTAAAAATGATCTAACAAAATATTTTATTAAACCAATTGACAATAGTACTGAACCCGTTACAAAAAGGCCTTTAAGACTAGCTACTAAAAAAGCAAGATTAGCTTTGAAAACTTGCAGTTAATAATTTCATTTTATTTCGTTTGAATGAATTCATCCTCTCTCATCATTTTATTTATCAGTCCTGGTTGAACTTCGTTGAAGTAAGGATGCTGGGGCTGTTTTAAAAGTTTTTAAGAGCATTTTTAGTTTTAAATTGCACTGTCTTAGAAAAAAATTTCCCTATTGTTTTTAAGTTGTGTTTGTTTGATTGATTATCCTTTGTGCTTCCAAATAAAGGAAGAACCTTCTAGGAACATAATTTCAAATTTCTTGTGGCACATTACTCTGACACTTTGTTTCTCTGCTTATATGTTTCTGTGCTGTTTCTGTGTATAACATGCATTATGTCACCTTCACAAGAGTATATTGAAGAGTTGCACTACTATCAATTATTAGCAATGAATAAATGAGACCCAAAATGAAAAAAAAACTAGAAAAAAATAATCACAACAAATATAAACATAGCAGTCACGGCTATACATGAATGAATGGATCCTAAAACGAACATAGATTAAAATGAGGAATCAAGTCAAAATCAAAACAAACAGAAACTACAACAAACACGAGTAGGGCTGCCGCCCTACTTTTTATGAACATTATGTTACAATAACAGAATTAAAATTTTTCGTAGCTGTATGAGTATGGTAGTAAAAGTGCTGTTAAGCGTCCATTACTTTTTGGAACAGTGAGTTTTATGAGGACATGAAATTTTAGCTTTTTAATTTTTGTGGGGCTTAGACCTATAGGCCTACAGCTAGGCTTTAAAGAAATAAGATTTATAGAAAATAACACTGAAGAAATCATTGAAATAACATAGTTAATACCCTTGATACTGAAGAAAAAGCTTTAAGAGATACCGCGTTATAATTTCAGTTACAAGAAGGTACTTTGGAAAAGGAAAACAAAATTAATTACATTTTCAAAGGCTTTCATGCAACAGCTTCAATGGAATAATCCATAATAATTTGGGATAGTGTCTCTTGTCTTTCCGAAAGATAAGCAAACCTCCCGCAGTTTTGCGTTATCTGCTTTGGTAAAGATTTGCCTACAAATTAAATTGTGACAAAGAAAAACTTAAAAACCCTAGAGATACGAAGTTTTGCATAAGGAAAGAGACTAAACGTGAGAGCTAACTAGTCTTATTTTCCCCCAGGTTTCCGAAGTAACTTCACTCAGGCTTTTGTGAACACCTAGACAGTACAAAGTTTGTGACCAAATCAAGTCCAATGTATGGTAAATTGGAATATCTCAAGTATTTATTTCTGTCATTGAATTGGTTTGCGGGGAATTATATAAAGGAATTATCTAAGACAGATGCATGTGGAAGGCGCCGGATGAAAAAATTCTGAAAAGCGATTTCGATAGGGATATTAACAAACCAGCTAAGTATGCTCAGATCAGGGTGTAACATTAGAGAACGCTTCCTAACTAATAGGTAAACGCTAATTTATTTCCTTAAAACAAAATTATTTTTAATAAAAAAAAAACATTATGAGGATTTAGCCTATGTTTTCTGTAAAGGTATTGTTCCTTGTCTTAAAAATTTATACCAGGTTTTATACCGCGATTGCTGTGCTATGACCTGCAGGGCACTTTTTTCGCGGTTTAAAAATGTTTGTAAAAATAGGAAGATAATTCTTGGAACTAAGAGCAAGATACTACAAGTCAGGATAAGCATGGCTCTGAAAAAGGCGTGCTTCGAAAGGTTGAGGAAGATATCGTTTACATTTTCAAAAGGAATTGTATAACTGTAGTTTTGTGAACTCGTTTAAATGCCAGTATATCAAGTAATAGGCAGTCAAAAAAAATCTGGTTCTTAATTCTATGACTATAATGTCAGAAACAAGATGATCAAGTCAGATTTTATGAGCGAGGGAAGAAATTTTTGACAAAAATCGTGTTTTTGGCAATCCCGCTTGGGGAAAACAGAAATGTAGGCCGTCCTTGAATGGAGTTTTAACGGACCATGGGAAAATACTGAAATGAAGTAGGAATTTCTTGGGATCCCTCTAACGAAGCTTTGAGAATGTTCTCAGGTGGATTGGTACAGTGATGAGTTGCCAGTCGTAGCAGTACTAGAAATAATATTCCAGTCCTGAAATTAAAGTTCAGCGCAGAATTGAAAGCCAAAAAGTGCTAAAAACTTTCAAAGCTAGGTAATTGTGAATAATCACCAACATCCAAAATATTCCTCGTAATACTATCGTAATATCCTCAAAATACTCTACCTCCCCGTCGTACATCATACTGTACGATACTTACAATTTGAGATACCTACAATTTTTCAATTATAAATTTGTACAAGCTAAATTTGATTCCGTTTCAACTTTTTATGTTTTATTTTTTATCTTTTTTATCGTATTATCTTTCGTTGTTTAAAAATTACCTTATGCGCTATTAAACTTCCAGTGCTTGCTTTTGAATAATCATCGACTTCTTTTAGAGCTCTATTTGTCCACAATAAAACATTCGAACTTAATATCAGCATTTAATTCGTGTGTTTTTATTACTCTGCTACATATTTTATAAGCAAATCAAACATTTTCCTTTAAGTTCCAGCTCAAACAAACGACTTTTCCAGGAAAAGAGGGAAACTGTTTAGGGTGCTTACATACAATAGTACTGACATTTTCTTGAGTGAGGCCTGTTTCCACGTTGAAGAGACCACTGCTCTTTAATATCTCAAAAGGTGAGAAAAGATACAAAAAAAACTCTTTCATCAGGGCTTAGACAAAAGAAACAATGAAGTATATTCTTCAAATGCACAAAAAAGGACTAGAATATACAAGAAATGATTAGTTCGAAACCAACCACGATTTCCACCTACATTGTCCCTGCAGGAGAAAAAGAACCGGAAAAAAGGGCAAGGAAGAGAGACGATATTTCAGAGAAAAAAAAGTGTAAATAAAGGTGAAAGTGCATCATGCAAACAAAAGGATCATAAATCCCTTAAAAATAAAGAAATGGGACAAATTTTTCAGAAACTGGCGGAATGCAAAAAGCAAAAACGCCAATCCAAATATTTTGGTTTTACAATCAACAGACAGCATCGCCGCAATTATGTTTTATTTCTTGATACTTTCCTTAGACCTTACTATTTTGACATTGAAAAAGGGCTTGATAGCTTG
>JAQQPU010003735.1:41751-56878 GCA_029168905.1 Artemia sp. Kazakhstan ARC1039 | reverse complement strand
GTTTTCAGAAAAGAAAAACTGGTTATTCTGCATATTATGATTGTTTTCTTAAAATATTTCCTTCTTAATAGCCCCTAATCTAGACTTTTAACAACTAGGGAAACTGGTTTTCAGAAAAGAAAAACTGGTTATTCTGCATATTATGATTGTTTTCTTAAAATGTTTCCTTCTTAATAGCCCCTAATCTAGACTTTTAACAACTAGGGAAACTGGTTTTCAGAAAAGAAAACTGGACGTGAGAAGCTTTTTTGGTTCATGGTACTTTAAAAACTAAAACAGAAAAGAAATATTCTAACGCCACTCAAAGATTTTACAGTGTAGGTGCAGCCAAATTTTTTGGATTGGACTTGATCGTACAAGTAGACAATTTTATTCACATATACAAACATTTAACCTGAGGGGTGTCAAATTCCAAGAAAGTGGGAAAAACATGAAAACTAGATTCATGAAAGGCATAGATTACTCTCCAATCAGCCAAAATAAAAATACAACTGGCGCAAAAAATGTTGCACACAATCACAGTTTTCAACTGCTTAGTTATAAGGAAAATAAAGGTACTTTTTTTTTAATTCGAACTGGAATAAATCCAGAAGACGACATCTAGCAGTTTCTCAGAGTTAGCTGGCCTGGACCCCCAAACCCTCCACATGGGTTTACCACCGACTCAAAACAGTGAGCAAGGACATGATAGGTCTGTTTCTGCACTTAGGCTGTCCTTTTATGAGGAAAAATCTCTCGTTTTCCATCTCTTCATTCAGGCGCACATAGATGAATGCAAAATAAAAGAATAAAAACGAAAAAAAAGAAAGAAAGAGAAAAAAAAGAAGAAAGAAAGAGAGAAAAAAAAACGGGAAAAGATCAACTTCCACATTAATAAAATCTTCGGGTCTTATTTCTCTGATGAGCCTGAAATCCATTGTTGGCAATCAGAGAAGTATGGCTTACAAAAAATAGAGGGTACTTGTTTAGTATCCAGTAAACACGCAATAAGTGAAGTTTCGTTAATGCTAATGAAATAAAACAAAATAGGATGAAGATATAATAGTTCAGAAACAAATTTGGGTTATATATTTGCACATTAGCGAAGGTGAGCGTAAAGCATAGCATACATTAAATATGTAACCTAACCAAACCTCTTTTTTGTCGCTTCAACCCCAAAAAACTAAAGTTTAAATCTTTGTCACGGAGTGAGCAATACCTCACTAGGCAGCGAAAACCTGTTTTTCATATAGTATCTTTGAAATTTCGACGCGGTCTTTCTCGCGTGTTTACTGGATTCTAAACAAGTACCAAATGGAGTCTTTGTGTGCTTTGGATTAGGACAGTCGATCAAGTTAAGGTGCCAAGAACAATAAAACTGAAGTCTGATTGAATTGGTTACGTGGAAATTTACACAACAATATATCTTGAAAAATTAGCAAGTCGTATACTTAATTTTTTAATTAAAAAGCCCTCCATATGCACTGATGCAGTTTTTAGTAGTAGGTGTCAAATTAAAAAAGGAACTTGGGTGAAAAATCCAGAAAAAGTTAGCTAAAAAAAATTTGGCACCAACAGTGACGACGTTTCCACAGGGCAAGGGGCAGTGGCGGATCCAGGATTTAACTAGAGGGGGGGGGGGCAAAAAAGTTTCATCCAATAAACGCGTTAGGAGCAAGTTTAATTAACGCAAGCTCGCGCTAATTAAGTAAATTAAACGTAATTAAGGCGTGCGCCCCCTCGCCGCCCTGGATCCACCACTGCCAAGGGGGGCAGTTGCCCTCCCCAATAATTTAGAGCATTCTATATACAGCTCATGCCCCTTGACTCGCTGGATGTGGACCCCTCTTGACCCCCCCCCCCCAATAGAAATACTGGAGCTACGCCCCTGGGCACCAAATAGCTTGAGAAGGTATATCTGTCTTTGGGGATCAACAGATTATTGATCTTTGAATTTTAAAAATTGCTGACTAATTAGTCGTGATTTATTTTCACGGTTCAACGTGGCAACACAGACGAAAATGTGGTACTGCCCAAAAAACTTCATAATTTTCAAACAACCAAAGACCTAATGGGGCTCCCAGGGGTTAAAAAAAATGTTGATACTGTTCTATTAGCTGGGAAACCCATGAGAAGTGAAGTTTGGTTAATGCTAATGAAATAAAACAAAATAGGATAAATATATAATAGTTTAGAAACAAATTTCGGCTATATATTTGCACATCAGCGGGGTGGGGGTAAAAGCATAACATACATTAAATACGTAACCTAACCTAAGTACCTTTTTTTCCCCTAAACCCCAAAAAAATAAAGTTTAAATATTGTAAACGGAATGAGAAACCACTGTTTGCAATGCTCGGCATAGGAATTCTCTGTTGAAATAACCTGCTTGACTAGTTTCTTTTATCAAGTTCGCTATACTATTGTACATCTCGCGAGTTTCGCAGTTAATAGAACAGTACCAGTACCAAAATGTTTCCATTTTGATGTTCTTGGTACGTCAAGACCATAACACAAAACTAGTCATAGCTTCTGAAAACAATACAATGCTCATGAAAATTGGGTCTTTATTTGCTTTGCATTAGGACGGTCGATCTGCTTAACACGAAGTGACTCTTAGCTTCTGGAAAGAATACAAGGGTAATGACTCAAATTCAGAAGCTCCCGCAGAGTCTTAAGACATTCATCAATCACGAAGCTTGAGTGAATAGCATAGCCTATTGGGAGATTGACACTTTTATTTAAAAAGGCTCAAAAGACAGATTTGGACAGTTGGATTTGCCAAGAACTGCCACACGGTTTCAAGTTATCATGAAAAAAAGATTAACCACTGTACTGATGAACAAACTAATGAGGATTTTTTGATGCATGAAGGTACTATAAAGGTACTCGTGCAATATACGGGCACTTCTATATACTGGTAAAGAAGTCAAGTTTGGTTAATGCTAATGAAACAAAATAAAATAGGATGAATAATAGTTTAGAAACAAATTTCGGCTATATATTTGCACACTAGGGGGGGGAGGGTAAAGCATACCATATATTAAATACGTAACCTAACCTAACCAGAGACAGATACCCGGTTATAATGGTTTATGAACGAAATTATATGAATTACATAAATGGCAAATCCCAAATTGTAATTTTAAGATTCATTCGCCCTCCCCCCCCAATAATATTGAGAGAAAAAATATTATACATCCCATGCCCTTTGAATATTCAGATACGGACCCCTCTTGCCCCCCCCCCAATAAAAATGCTGGAGATTCCCCCTGTCATGAACTGCTATTAATGTTCATTACGGTGGAGTTATTTTCGTCAGTGCTTAAAGTTAAATAATAATAGACTTTAAAACAGCAGTGTCAAGCAGTGTGTTGTTCAATACCTGCACAACGGGCGCAGGATAGAGAATATCCATGTGAAGCCCAGTGGAGGGGAGTAAAAAACAATGTCTTCCTAAAAGTTTTCGCAGTTTTGACCCTGTCCAAAAATCTTGCGATACTCCCCCCTTCCCCTAAGGACTGGATGAATGTGTCCTATCTTGCAAATTTCTTTATATATTTTAGATTCCGCAATGCTGACGTAATTTAAAACTTGGAAAGCCTCTGGCCGTTGACCACTTTTAAAGGAAACACTTTAGGTAGATAGAAGTATTACCATTAGCTTTTCCTTATTTTATTCTCTTCCAAATATTATGGTGACTTTTGCAGGTTATAAAAAGAAAATTAAAGAAAACTGGGAGGTGGCCGTCTCCCAGGAATCATGCAGACCAGGAGGCACGTGCCAAGCGTGGCGGAACACAGCTCTACCATGCTTTGCACAGTTCTGAGATGCACACTAGATGGTGGGTAGTCGGCCATCCAGTGGCGGTTCTGGCCTCTCTTGCACCCGAAGCAAATTCTTCTTAGCGCCCCTCTCTTGTCTCCCAAAAATTCTCAGGCCGAATTTGAACAAAATTTGCATTTATTATCAAAATTATTCATTTATTTAAATCTAACTTTTCTTATTTATATTGGAAAAGATATGGGAAAATGACAATTTCGGATTCAATTTGCTTATACTTACCGCCAACTGCGCTGTCTACTTTATTTTAATAAAAATAAAATTCGAAAAAATTGCAAAATGATTATAAAGTTTAGATTATTTATTTGAAATTTCGCACCCCTAGTATTTATGCGCCCTGGGTAACTACCCGCCCCCTCTGTACCTTTTAAAACCGTCTTTGCGGCCAACCCTCGAAGAAAACATTAAAATAATGAAATTCTGATTTTATTATTTGCAGTATGTTTCTATTAGTAACATCTCGCACATTATCGTGCGAGACAAGGGTATGACAAGGGTATCAGTAATTTACCAAATTGACAAATTTATTTTTAAAAGTGAAAAACAGGAAAAATGAGGAATGAGGGCGCCAGAAAAAAACCTTGGGGGCAGGCTCCCTGGATCTGCCACTGAGTTCTTGGTGTAAAAGTATGACCATCTCACTACATAAGGAGACATGTAACGAAAACAATTCTTACTTCATAATAGGCAAAATAATCCTAGTTAACATATTCTGCAGTGGAGGAACCTTTATCATTACTTCTTTCATTGTTGTATAATTTCTTTAACAAAATTGTGAAAAATAAACATAGATTTGACTGCATTTATCCGTTTTCAAATAGTCTATATAAAAAAGTTAAACACCATCAATGCCATCTACCAAAAATATATTATTAGGCAAATATTGATAAGTTAGGTTAAGTTAGGTTAAGTTGGGTTAGATTAGCTAGATGGCTCTTGGGTGTTTGTTTTATAAACAATTTTCAAGACTTGAGAATAGACATAAATATTGAAAAATATTATTGAAAAACTGGAAATACAGTGATAGAAGTGAAGATAAATGTTCTCTCGCTGGAAAATATATTAACAAGGATTATTTTGCATATTATAAAGTAAGAATTGTTTTCCTAACATACCTCCTTATGTAGTGGAATGGTCATATATTTACGCCAAGTTCTTACTTTATAATGTGCAGCAAGTATCAATAAATCATATTTAGGCTACTTGCTTTGTCCAATTTTAATTTGTTTTGAATCAGTTTTCCTCAATTATCATATCCATTTTTTTATAAAGCCTAAGGATACATGAGACCATTAGGGGAAAGGGGTTGGGTATGAATTGTCAAAAACGTGAGTAAACCCATAAAAATGAACATAATTAGTAACCTAAAAATGTCTCGGTCCATATGTGTTATATAATACACACTCGAGAACCTGTATCGTGAACATGAGACAATACCCGGTTTCACGGTGTTTATACCAGACAATTAACTTCGGCTCGGTGGGAAACTACATTTTAGCTATATTTCATTAAATATTTAGTTGGTATTTTGGTTAGGTCAGTTTAGGTTACGTATTAATGCGCTATGGGCGGCCCCCCTTCCATAATTCTTTGCTGTAGTTTTCATAATTTTGTTATTAAAGTTTTTTTTTTAACATATTTTGTTTTATTTCACTAGCATTCACAAAACTTCCGTTCTCGAGTGTGTATTATATAACACATAAGTAGTCTACCAATGTCTTTCTTTTTGTTCTAGCATGTCTTTTAGAGAGCCGCTGTTCTGAACCTTTACATACTTTTTCTCAAGTTGCCCCACCCCCAGAAGAAAATTCCAGTTTGCGTGCCTGGTTTCGGCAACAAACAAGAGGAACATCAATAGCCGGCCATATTTTGTTTCAAGCTGCCTTATAAAATTTTATTTTAAATTATTTCCTTTATTTTGCATCTATTCACCAACCAAACAAGTTTTTCGGTAGATTGCTATTTTGGGTCGTCTCTGTGGTAAAATGTCGACCTTTTTTTAAGGTTAATGTGGAAATTCAAAAAAAAATTCCGCTACTTTTCAACTAGCCGGAACCCACGCGAGAATCAAGTTTGGTTAATGCTAATGAAATAAGATAAAATAGGATGAAAATATAAAAGTTTAGCAACAAATTTGGGCTATATATTTGCATATTAGGGGGGGGGGGGTGGAGGGTAAGTAAAAGAAATCATTAAATATATAGGTTACCTAAGATACCCCCCCCCCCCCCCCTAAAACCCCCCAAAAACGATAGTTTAAATATTGTAATGGCAATGACAAATCACGATTTGCGATCCAGTTCTCTATTGACAGATACCCATTTGACTAGTTTCCTTTAGCATCTTCCCTATACAATACATCGCGTGGGTATCAGCTAATTGAAAAGTCCAAAAATTCCTCACAGTAAATTTTATTTAAAACAACAGTATATTTTCGTCTGTTTTCATTGCTTATTTCTACCCAACTAGCGATCGTTTCAAAGTTAAAAGAAATCTTACCCTTTCGTGAAGGGTACTCAGATAGGACTTCAAAACCATACTCGTCAATGAAATAATAACTACTAAAGGAAACCCCCTGATATAATAGGACCGCACTAAAGCGACAGATGGTTTACAGTAGACCCTCTGATTGGTCGAAAAAATTGCCAAAGGCAATAACTCTTAAATCAATAAGTGGCGTTTCATTTTCAGATTGGTTGCCTTCCCTTTATATTGCGTCATGGATATCGTGACGCAACTCAAAAATAATTGGGTTAATTACTTGAATTTGTACTGTGCTTTCGCAAATTAAGACCTTTGGAAAGTATTAAGCACTAGACCTCTTCACTAATCAAAAATCTAGAAGAATTTTTCACGGATCCAACAAGAGTGATCGATAATTATATACAGCTAAAATCTGCACAAATGATTTTCAGCTTTTGATTAAAAAAAAAAGACTAAGACAAGAAAACACCTGAAAATAAGCATGTTAATTTTGGTATCTGCTTTCCAAACTTAATGATCACCACCGTGGCAACTGCGCCCCAGCCCCCTACCAATGCATAGTTAAAGCCCTAGACAATATATAAACGTTTGGCAACACTTCTTATTCAAATTGCCTAGTACTTTTTTTAATATTCCCCTCCCCCCACACAATTTTTGGTTATCTATTATACGAGAAACACACTCGAGATCTTGTATCGCGAACATGAGACACGTTTTTCACGGTGTTAATACCAGACAATTAGCTTCGGCTGTGAAAACTACAACAAAGAATTATGGAAGGGAGCCGCCCAGAAAATACATAACCTAAGCTAACCTAGCTTAACCAACATACAAACTAAATATTTAATTAAAATATAGCTGCAATGTATTTTTCCACCGAGCCGAAGCTAATTGTCTGGTATTAAAACCATGAAAAAAGGATAATGTCTCATGTTCGCTATACAAGTTCTCGAGTGTGTTTCCCATATAATACATAAGTACCCAATTTTTGTATCCCCCCCCCAAAAAAAAAATCCTACGTGTTGGCCAACCTAGTGCTATATACACTTTTTCTAGGGCTATATAGACTTTTTTCTTATCAACTACAACCTCTAGTCTACAGAATCACGATGCCCCGAGGAAAGGGAAGTGGGTCACAGCCCCCTAACTTTAGAAACGATAGCTTTAACTAAATGGGTGTCGAACTCCCTCCTTAAAGCCAGTCTCCATTTTGTAGATTCTTCCATTCTGCCATCTTGCGGAAAAAGCAACGTCGAAGGTTGCAGTATCTGCAAACTGCCAATACGGAACCGGAAAAGAAGTCTCCATTGAAACAAAATTTGCAGATTGGCGGTGCAGATTTGCAGAATCTGCCAAATGGAGACTGGCTTTTAGTAAACGTTGATAGATTAGACTTGCTATGGTATTTCTTTTCTGCTTGATATCTGTTAATTGGAGGGAGAAGAATAATTTTCAACTTGATACTACATGTTCAACTTTACGTTTAAATTTTCTTGCTTCACATTGATAATTTTGATAATTATTTATTATCAATAACATTGGTAATTTTTGCCAAACAAAGTATTAGTACGTTGTCCAGGGGCGCAATGTTTACGTTTTTCCTATTAAATGTGCTAAAACCATGATTTCTATTCTAACTGTATGGTTTCTTAGCCCGTAATTAGAAATAATAATTAACTTTCCATGGAGAGATATTACCTCACACCGATCCGAATCATATTATGTTCAATGAGTCAGCGTTAAGAACAGATATTTAAGAATGTTAAATAAAAAAATAGCATTATGTTAAAACCTGAAACGTATAGAAATTACCATATATGGGAGGAGGGAGCAACCTAGTGGAGTTAATTAGGTGGGTTGTACTCTCTAGATTTTGCCCCCCCCCCAACACCCAGGATTTGAAAATACCTTATTTTGAGGCATTTTCATTGAAAAATGCCTTTTCCTAGCATTCTTCTTAGATATATCGGAAAGACGGCAACTTTTCATGAATTGACACCACTGGAACTACCACCCCTTAATCTCTGCTCTTGACACTAATATTTTAGGTTGTAATCAGTAGAAACAAAACACGATGTTAATTAAGGGGGAAATGGGAGGACAGGGGAATATGCCACCCAATTTGTTTGAATCCCTAGATTTTGAGGTACGTTTTTTATACCTTTTTGGGGGTAGGCTATTTTGATTAAAAAATTCCTTTTTGGGTATTTCCATCAAAAACGATAAAATTACCACATACTTTTATGTAAACTCACCACAACAATAACAATCAGCTGGCCTTTGTGGAGATAGGTACTTATGTATTATACGCCTCTCACTCAAGTTTACGCTCAAGAACAAACCGATGCATTCGTTAGTTTTGTTCAGCTTAGCGTGAAACAAGGCAAAGACAAGTGACAGAATAGATGGGAAATCTATAATTTGGGTTATATATTTGAAAATTAGGGGGGGGGGGGTGAAGTATTTGGACAGTTTGAAGTTAGAAAACTATTCTTACTTCATAATATAGAGAATATACCTAAGACATTTTGCATGCAGAAACACTATACTTCACCCCCACCCACTAATGTGCAAATACATAGCTAAAATTTGTTTCTAAAGTATTATATTTTCATCGTATTTTGTGATATTTCATTAGGACTCAGCGTAAAAGAAACAATGAAGCACGAGTGAATGGCATATAATACACAAGTACCGAGAGATATTGCCTCAGGCCGATTCAAATCAAATTACATCAATGAGTCAGTGTTAAGAACAGACATTTAAGAATATTTACTTTAAAAAAAATAGGCCTTGATTCACGTTATATTAAAATATGGAACAAACATAAATAACCAGGGGCGTCGTTTGGGGTGGCAAAGGGGGGGGGGCAGTTGCCCCCCTCCCTGGATAAAAAATATTATACATCCCATGCCCTTTGACTATCCAGATATGGACCCCTCTTGCCCCAATAAAATACTGGAGATTCGCCCCTGGAAATAACCATATTTTAGGGGAAAGCTTCCACCCCTCAATCCCAACCTGTACTCTACTAGAATTTCGCTTTCAAGCCTGCATTTGTTCGTCTGTAAAGTACAGATTATAATCTGGAAACTTTCTTGAAATTTGTTTTGATTATTGAGCAGTCTTGATAGACAATAGATAATATTCGCAATCAACAACTGATTATATTTATTACATTCAAATAGTGTTGTGGTAAACCATAATTTGAACTTTATCATAAACAATGGGGGGTTGAGAAAAGCGGCAGCACCCTCCAGAAAAAATAATCTGTTTAATTTCGGCGTCGCTCTTTGTGATTTTGTCTGTTCTATTCCATTTCCTGTTTCGTTCAAAAGCAGAATGGACAAATTATATGATATTCAGCGATAACGAAAATGAAAATCACAATTTTTTGGACATACGTTTTTTTTTTGTGGCGGCCCCCCCCCCCCCCTATATACGCACCTTTGGTCTAGATTAACTTGAACAACTTCCTAAGAAACGAAAAAATATTTCGGTTCATAATAAAAAATTTAATTCTTGAAGGTTCATATACCCCCTCCTCCCTAACCTAGAATAATTCTCTAACGTCCCAGTTAAAACTCGAGAGGTACGATTGTGTATAGCTAAACATAGGCATTGCCCCGTAAAAATAAATGTTTCAAATCAACAATTCCGTAGTCAACATATGCAAAATGTGCCACCGCCTGGCACTATGTTCTTAGAGCTGAGAGGCTTTACGTACTTCTTTTCGATGTTTTTGAGAGGCAACGCTATCCTATAGCGTTGCCTATAGTAAAGGCCATACGGCTCCAATGTTTTATTATTTATTATTATTATTTTCCCCAGAGGAACTTCGCATGGAGGGGGTCGTCGCATAAACTTCGGAGGGGGCTCATTCGATTAGAAATCGAGAGTTCTAGTGCCCTTTTTAAGGGTCAAAAGTGATTGGAAGGCAACTAACAACCCTTCCACGCCCACCATTTCCCCAAACACATCCAATAAAATTTTGAGATAGCCATTTTGTTCAACGTAGTTGAAAGTTCTAGAAATTATATCTTTGAGCAGGACATCCCCCCCCCCCCCACAGTCTTCAGGGCAAGGGTTATAAGTTATGCCCTGGGGAATATATGGTTCTTATGGAAGGGATGCTCGTAAACACTTCAGACAGGGCTCATTTGATTGGAAATTGAAAGTTCTAGTTCAGTTTTTGAAGTCAAAAGAGATTGGAGGGAAACTAGCCCCCTCCCTCACGCCTCTTTTTCCCCAAATGCTTCCGATAAAAATTTTGAGATAGCCATTAAGTTGAAAATTGATCAAAAGTCAGATAACAAAAACTCAGGTGTTGATACAACCCCCCAGGGCCCGGGGGCAGGCGTTGTAGTTATGCCCTGGGCCATATACGGTTCTTATGAAGGGAATGCTCGTATAAACTGCAGAGATGACTCATTTGATTGGAAATTGAAAGTTCGAGCTCACTTTTTAATAGTCAAAAGAGATCGGAGGGCAACGAGCCTCCCCCCCACGCCTTCTTTTTCTAAACCCCTGATGAAAATTTTGAGATAAACATTTTGTTAAAAATAGTTCAAAGGTCGGATAAGAAATCTGTTCGTTTTAAGTTTCATTTGTGCTTCAATAGCAAAATATTTTTTGAAACGGCTACTTAGAAACGGCTAATTGGAATATTCGAGTTAGTTAAAACGAATAGTTCGATAGCTGGAAGGGGAAAAATATGCCGCAGTGTGGAACTATGTCCTTGGAACTGAGAGGCTTTACGTAGTTTTTTCGAGGGTTTTAACTTAGAAACAAATAATTGGAGTATTAAAGATAGTTGGAATGAATAGTCCGATAGTTGGAACTTAGGGACAAAATGTGTCAAGTTCAAGTTCAAGTTCAATCATGAACTAGTATGTGTCGTAGTATGTCCTTGGAACTGAGAGGCATTATATACTTCTTTCTGATAGTTCTAACTTAGGAGCGAACAGTTGGAATATTTTAGCATGGTTGGAGCAAACAGTTGGAATATTTTAGCATGGTTAGAGCGAATAGTTTACGCTTGTCCGTTCAAGTTTCAACTCCATTCTTTACTTCCATGATAGAACTTGAGGTACTTGTCTAGAATAAAGTAGTCACACGAGAAAGACCGCATCCAGAAAAACCGAGATGCTTAATGAAAAATAGGTTTCCACTAGATGTGAGGTGTTGCTCCCTCCGTGACTAAGATTTAAACTTCAGTTTTTTGGGGCTGAAGGGGCAAAAAAATGCACTTAGGTTAGGTTACGTATTTAGTATGTGCTATGCTTTACCGCCACCCCCACCCTTAATCTGCAAATATATAGCCCAAATTTGTTTCTGTACTATTATATTTTCATCCTATTTTGTTTTATTTCATTAGCATTAACGGAACTTCACTTCTGGCGTGACTACTGGATTCTAGACAAATACCAAACTTTATTAAATTATTTCTAAAAATTTTTTTTATTTAACTTAGTTTTATTTGTTTTTAGGTTCTATAAATATGCAGACTACTACTACCGCTACTACTACTAACTCGATGCAGATCCAAGCCGCTAGAGACCAACACGGCTACTCTTTCTCAACCCCAATCTATTCAAAACATCCTTTTTTACACCCTCCCAAGAAGTTCCCATTCCCCTCAAATCCCTGCCTATAAAATCCTCCCACACCATTCGGGGATAACCTGCTTTTCGTTTGGCCCTAGACGGTTGGCAGACAAGGACTATAAATCATCTCACATCTATAAAACTCCCCCCCCCCCCCCAAAAAAAAAAAAATCGTCACATTAAGAGTTCAATGAGTACAATATCTCTGGTATCTTTAAGGACTTGAAGATAAAAAATTAAATAACGAATTATACTTTAATTATTTTCGCCTCTTGAACTTCAACATTTTAGGAAAACTGAGCATTAAAATTATATTAGGTACTTGTGCACTAATTGGTACACATCGCTATAGACTGTATCAACGAAACCAGACATGAAACCCGCTAACGGGTATTTGCAATAGAGAAATGAAATGCAAAGCATGATTTTCATTGCGTTTACAATATTTAAACTGTTATTTTTTGGGGTTTAGGGGGGGGGGAGGTACCTAGGTTAGGTTGAGTTACGTATTTAATATATGCTATGCTTTGCCCCCCCCTAATGTGCAAATATATAGACCGAATATTTTCTAAACTATTATATATAATCCTATTTTTTTTATTAGCATTAATCAAACTTGACTTCTTTCGTGTGTATCATTTAGTACACAAGTGACGTCTGCCTCCTCCATCCACTTCGGTCCATGGCAAGCGTTTGCATATCGCTCAACCTGATATTTGCCATCGTCAGGAACTCGGACAGGCTGTCAGACCATCGTTTCTTCGGTCGGCCGCAAGGTCGCTTCCAACCGGCTTTGGCAGGGTAAAAGTCACGGATCGTTTTCGCAGGTATGTGTGGAGGCATTCGAAGTAGGTGTCCGAACCATCGTAATGTTCGCTCGGCTGCTTGGGTCGAAAACCGAGACTACTTGGTGAGCTGCAGCAGCTTCTCATTGCTGACGAAGTCGAACCATCGTAGACCTTCGATCCTCCTCAGGCTCTTCGACTGAAAGACATCAATTGCCTTGAGGGTTGCAGCTGAAGCTTGCCACGTCTCAGCTCCATAGAGCATCAGAGAGCCGACGAGGGCGTTGAAAATCCGCAGCTTCGTTGTGCGACTGATGTTTGATTTTCGCCAGAGGTGACGGTTCAGTCTGCCCATGGCAGAAGACGCTTTGGATATTCTCGCTTGTAGTGCAGAAAGAAGCGAGCCATCTGAAGAAATTATGGAGCCCAGGTAGGTGAACCTTTGGACAACTTCGATGCTAGTGGTGCTATCCAGGCTAACTGAAGGATTGGCAGCAGGAGAGAATGGGTCTATGGCCATAATTTTCGTTTTAGTCCAGTTTATCTGAAGTCCTAGTTTTGCAGCCTCTTCTCGTAGGATTCGAAGCGCTTCCAGCAACTGCTCTATGGAGTCCGCCAGAATGGCCAAGTCATCGGCAAAATTAGCATCTGTAATGACACGATCTCCAAACTTGAGACCAAAGCTGAGACGTGAAGTAGTCCTTGTCATAATGTAGTCTATGATGACATTGAAGAACTCTGGGGTCACTGCACATCCTTGGCGCCCTCCTGTCGTGATTTGGAAGAACGGGCTGCGCCGGCCGTTCACTTGAACACAGCTCTCCGTCCCATGGTGTAGAGCTTTGAAGAGTCTGCAGTATTTCTCAGGGAGGTCTGTCGATTCTAGAATCCGCCAAAGAACCTCTCGGTCCACTGAGTCGAACGCAGCACGGAAGTCGACGAAGGTAAAAAAAAGCTTTTTGTCGGAACTCCGTGGCTTTTTCTATGATTTGTCAGATCGTAAAAATCTACTCGATGGTTGAACGGTCCGACATGAAACCAGCTTGCTCCGGTCGCCGGATTTTACGAATTGATATTTCGACATCGATCTAGCAGGATCTTTCCCGGGACAGACAGTAGGGTTATTCTACGGTAGTTCGAGCAGTCGCTTCTATAGCCTTTCCTCTTCCATAAAGGGATAATGACACCCTTCGGCCAATCTTCGGGAATTATCTAGGTTTGCCAGATTGTAGAGAACAGGGTGTGGAGAAACAGGAGCATAACAGGACCTGCATATTTTAGCAGCTCCGAACTCAGGCCACAGATACCGGCAGCTTTATTGTCCTTGAGCCTTTTTACTGCATTTCCAATTTCTGAGGGGCTGAAAGGCTCGTCTGGAGGACCATCTGCTTCGGATCTTGGACTGCCAGGTTGGCTGGAACTATCAGTAGGAGGCATAGACGGGCAAGTGTTGTTCAGGAGTGAGCAGAAGTGGTCCTTCCACCGCTCGAGACTAGAACCCTCATCAGAGAGAAGTGTCCCATCCCTGGATAGGACGGGTCCCAATGCTGGTGTTTTATTTTCTGTGAGATCACGGAGGTGCTTGAACAGGCTACCCATGTCTTTCTTTTTTGCTGCTAGTTCGATTTCATCGGCTTTCCTTGCAACAAACTGAGTTCGGTCTCGGTGAATAAGTCTGTTCCGCACTCCATTGAGCCTTCGATAGGTGGCCATGTCCCCAAAAAGTCTTGCCCTCCGCCTTTGCTCTATGATCTGCAATGTTTCGTCAGTTAGCCACGATTTCTTCGGGAAACTTCGCTTGCCAAGCACCAGCTGTACTGCTTCGCTGGTCTGCGATTTAAAATAATTCCAGGCGTCTTCGCTGCTGTTGAGTGTGCCAAGGAGCTCAAAGCGATTTGATATCTCAACACTATACTTCTGGCGAGTATCTGGCTCCTTTAGTTTCCCAATACCCGCTGCTACTGGTTTTCTTTCCGATCGCTGTGCATGGAGGCGAAGCTGCACATCAACACACACAAGCCTGTGATCTGCATTTCCGAGCTCTGCTGATCTGTAAGTTCTGCAGTTCTTCAGCGATGATCTCCAGCGCTTAGAAATAATGACATAGTCAATCATCTTCTTTGTGCGACCGTCGTTACTATACCACGTGTACTGGTGGATAGTCTTACGTTGAAAGTAGGTGTTTGCGATCACAAGTTCATGGGATCGGCACAGTTCGAGTAGGCGAAGGCCGTTATCGTTCAGTGGGTCGGGGGATACAGGTCCAATTGTGCCACGCCAAACACCCATATCATCTCGCACTGTAGCATTGAAGTCACCGAGAAGAACAGTGACATCGTGGGGGTAAACTGTTGACAGACATCTGGACAGAGCAGAGTAGAACTCTTCCTTGGTTACGTTGTCGGAATCGTTGGTCGGGGCATAGCATAC